>JAPZEB010000846.1:0-13732 GCA_029783705.1 Chaetodon striatus
GAAGCACATTGTAACCTTGTTTAGATAAATGCTATACAAATAGTAATAGTAATAATAATAATAATAAAATAATAATAATGATTACTACATAATTACTGTGAAATAATTATTTTAATTTCTACTTTAAATGTTAAACTTCTTTGCACATATTTTTTAAAATTTGTATTATTGCTATAGAAAGACAAGGCAGCTTTCAGGCATTACAACAGGGAATTAATTGGCTTAAGAAAAACTGTCCCCCTCACTTATTAGGCCAACTTATACAGCACAAACGCTTACAGGTTTAACATGATGTTTAATAAAGAAAATACTGAACTATGTAACTCTTCTCACTCATTTTACCCCAAAATAACTTACAAAAGGCCCCAAAGCTCCATTTATAAAAAAACAACGACATACTTGGACTTCAGAGGAAAACATTGTGCCACCACATTTACCTGACAAATAATAATGCATGATATCTTAATTGTTATATTTTGTGAGTAAAAATGTAAATCTGCAACCAGTAACATTTATCTATGCGTTGCATGTGCATTTTGGGGTGGCACTGTGGTGTAGTGGTTAGCGCTGAAGCCTCACAACAAAAGGGTTCCTGGTTCAATTCCAGGAGGGAGCCCTTCTGTACGTTGTTCTCCCCATCTCAGGGTGGGTTTTCTGCGGGGACTTTGGCTTCCAAAGACATGCAGGATGGGGATAGGTTATTTGGTGACTGAAAATTGTCCATAGGTGTGAGTGTGAATGGTTGTCTGTCTCTATGTGTCAGCCCTGTGATAGTCTGGCGACCTGTACAGGGCGTACCCCGCTTCTTGCCCAATGACAGCTGGGATATGCTCCAGCCCCCCGCGACCCTCAAGAGGATAAGCGGTTACAAAAATGGATGGATGGATGTACATTTTCAACAACAACATGACCAGCGGCAATATTCACAAAGCTTCCTAGTTTTCTTAGAATTGGTCCTTGTAAAGATAAAGTTATTCACAAAGTACACTTCCTCCTGCATCCTTGCAAGTGTTACAGGCCAATGTGGTTTTGTCTGTTTTTTCAGTAGCGTCCGTGCAATAGCATGTGATCTAAATAAAATGGCAAAGAGCAAAGCAAACCTGGAGCGCTTTGTGCTCACAATGCACAGGTTAAGTGAACTGCACCACGGACTTGAAGTGAGCCGAACTCAGACCACTCCCCGAGGTGGACTGAGTTCGGTTTGTCCCAGAGGGCTCTGAGTTCTCTTGGAGTGTTTAGATATGTGCCAAAAATGCTGAGTCACCTCTCTGAGCCGGCTTAGAGGGCTGAAAAGGAGTGTGAAAACACCCTTAGAAGAGGCTTAAGAGTTTCTTTAGCAGAGGAATAAATTAATGGAAAGACAAAGAGGTAGGAGAAATATCATCAGTGAGGAAATGAAATGCTACAGATTAGATTGTGCAGGGATAATATGTGTGGTTATATTAGGGATGTGAACACACTTCCTGCCCTGTAATAAAGCTATAATGCCAGAAATTAAATGGTCACAGCACTAAGATATTTGGAAAACTGGAAAATGCAACAGTGCAGCAGTGATGACTTGTGTCTGTCTCAACCTTCCATCAGCAGAGTGATCTAACAATGACAACACTTCACAGTCAGCAACTCATTTCCACTGGATGTCCACACCTTGCAGGCTCACAAAAGGGTGTGTCTGTGACAACCAATCACATCTGTTAAAAGAATGTGTCTTACCTATCAACAGAGTCAACCACACCTCCCCACTGATGTCAGAGTTCCTGTCCCTTCCTTACTTAGAGTTGCTCTGAGAACTTACAGCTGAGACTGAAGGTGATGTCATCAGTTTTACAGGTATTTAAGTACTGAGACAGCTGAGACAATGAAATGCTGCAGTGAAAGCAGCAATGACACAGACTTGGCTTGGTGAAGTAAAGCTGCAGCCAACTGCATTATCTATACACAACTGACATGATCACCTTAGCCAAAGTCACACTGTCATCCAAAAACAGCATCAGTTCACATTGTTCTCTCCAAGACACTGCAGACACACTTCATTTTGAGAGCTATTGTCATTCATTAAATGGTTCGCGAGTTAGATAAAATTCTGTTACTGTGATTAAGACAAAAAATGTGCATGATTCACACTCACAGGCCTGCTTTAACAAGCTGTATAGTTTATATAGACTGCTGAGCTCATTTGCTAACCAGTGTTAATTGTGCTTCTTTACTTTTTGTAATGTCATGGCTCTGCAGTACTGCCAACGGTTGATCAGATAAAGTGCTGTGGAACAAAGTCAAGTAGAATCAAAAGTTTACGTGTCTGGTTTTTATTATGATGTGTACAGTGTTCAAAATGTATTAAGATAAAATGTTGATCAGCTCCACAACACAGACATTTCTGATAATAATTCATAGATTGTAAGAGAAAATACATGTAGCGTTTGTACCATTAGCCCCCATATGGACATTTTAAGCTTGAGTTCAAGTTTGTTGCTTGCTGCCATCTCGGGCAGGCACTAAAGCCAGAAAATCTGAAGCCGGAAGGGGAATGATCATAGACTGAATGAATAATGGACGCAGCTACCGTGACCTTATCCACTGGGTTGTGCACCCCCGTTTTGAAGCTACAAGTTCAGATAGAGGTGACAATATTTGGGCAAAAGGGAGGGGCTGTGGAGGGGTGAGGGATGGATCTGACTCACAGTTTAGTTATTAAAAAAAAAACATCACCCCCTGTATAGTTGTCATGAAACTAACTATAGATACCAAAACAGTTTTTTGTACCAGGCTGTAAACATGTTTATTTCTGCTGTTAAGTTGGGCATTTTAACATGGGGTCTATTGGAACTGACTTTGTTTAGGAGCCGGCCTGATGTGGTCATTAGAGGAACTGCAGTTATGGCATTTCCACATTGTCCTCATTTTCCAGCCTTGAAGGTTGCTGCTTAGGAATGACCCTGAAAGAAGTTAAGGCAGAACAAGAAGCAACCACTACAGCTGACTGTGGTCGGCTGAGACACCTGTCAGTAAAGAAAACATTTTTTTCAGAACATTCAGTGGCATGCAAAAGTTTGTTCACCCCTGGTCAAAATTGTGTTTACGGTAAACGGTTAATTAAGTAGAAGATGAGCTGATCTCCAAGAGGCATGAAGTTAAAGATGAAACATTTATTCAATATTTTAAGCAAGATTACTTTTTCATTTCAATCGTTTCCAGCTTCAAAATAACAAAAAAGCAAAAGTTTGGGTACTCTGTGTGTTCAGCACTCAGTAACATTCCCTTTGGCAAGTATCACAGCTTCTAAACGCATTTTAGTTCTTGTTTGGGGATTTTCACCTTCTTTCTGCAAAAGGCTTCTAGCTCTGTGAGATTCTTGGACTGTCTTGCATGCACTGCCGTTTTGAGGCCTATCCACAGACTTTTAATGATTACTAGGTCAAGGGACTGTGAGGGCCATGGCAAAAAATTCAGCTTGCACCTCTTGAGGTTGTTTATTGTGGATTTCAAGGTGCTTTTAGGATCATTGTCCTGTTGTAGAAACTATTCTCCCTTCATCTTCAGCTTTTTTTTTTTTTTTATTTTTTTTTTTACAAATGGTATGATGTTTGCTTCCAGAATTTGCTGGAATTGAACTGAATCCATTCTTCTCTCTACCTGTGAAATGTTCCTCGTGCCACTGGCTGCAACACATCTGAATCCGATCCGCCCCCATGTTTAACAGTTGGACAGGCGTTCTTTTTATGAAATTCTGCACCCCTTTCTCTCCAAACATATCTTTCCTCATTGCATCCAAAAAGTTCTATGTCAATTTTATCAGTCCACAGGACTTGTTTCCAAAAAGCATCAGGCTTGTTTAGATGTTCCTTTGTAAACCTCTGATGCTGAAATTTGTGGTGAGGACACAGGAAAGGTTTTCTTCTGATGATTCTTTCATGAAGGTCATATTTGTACAGGTAGTGCTGCATAGTAGAGTGTTTTTTTTGTGTTGATTTCCTGCTCCATAGTGACCAAAAATATATAAATGAAGCAAAAATGCACAAAATCACATTCAAATGTAAAACCTGGTTTTCACTTGAGCAGCAGCTTCAGAAAGAAGACCTGAATTTGCTGCAGTAATCAGGGTGAGTAGCATATACAAGAGCGAGCCAAAAAATATTGGATTAATGGAATGGATAGCACAAAAGCCTTCAGTGTGATATGTGGTTGGTGCTTTCTTCAGCAGAATCTTTACAAGAAAGTGTGCTCACATTCACAAAACAGTGTTTTGCTGCAGCTGCTCTATTGAGATGTATCAAGTTACCTTATGTTAAGAATGAAATTATAGTTTCTGCCAGAAGAATGCCACTTAGCTTAATACATGTCATACCCCTCCTCTGTTTTCCAAAGATTCCTGTTGCTGTTGACAATAAAGCAGAGAGGGCAGAGAGACAAAGGTAGGAGGGATGAGAAGAGGCAAAGGTTACAGGTAAAAGTAAGGGAAAGCTGGAGTGGTGTGACAGCATGTGTGTGTTTATGGTTGTGTTTGGGATTGGGAGGAATGCAAAGTCACAGCAAGCAAAGACTGGTGGGGGGTGGGGGGACGAAGGTCACTTGCCATCGCTTGGGGGGCTGGATTCTTTCATTTTATGTGTTAACATGTCAGTGTCTTTTTCTGTGTCAGCAAAGGCAGAGCATGAGAGGGACAGAAAAGTGGGTCATGTAAAAACGTGAAGCAGGTTCTATGTTGGAGACCGTGTATACAATTCCACAACACATAGATGTCAGTTCTCTGTTTTGCTCTCTCATTGTTTAGTTGAAACTAGATGGGTTTGCACTGGATTTTACCTCTTAATAAGGGACTGCTCTTTACTTATTATTAGAAGAAGGGGGTGGCAGGGGTAAGACTTCATTATTTATTTATTCAAGCCCCCCCAAAACTACACATATTTTCCCTTCAGCCTCCCTGAGTGACTTGCAGAAAATGCATGACCCTCCCTTCACCTAAAATGAGTGATTAGACTTTTAAAACTTACCTTTGATGTTTGAAATTAAAAAGGTTAAGATGAAATCCTGGGGTTGAAAACAGCTGTGGTTTTTCACTCTTGTCATGCATGCTAGTTAGTTTGTGCAAACGGGTTATTTTTGGTGAAATTTTAAACATGTTTGATGAAGATCACTACTTTAAGCTCAGATTTGGTTATGTTTTGCTCTGACTGAAGCATTAACTGCACATGATGTGTTCAAAGACTGTCAGAAATTTAAAAATCCAAGGATAATTTCTGTTTTTACAGTCTTTGGTTGTGTTAAATGGTGTAATTTCAGTGATTTTTAAAGAAAACATGCCTTCCAAACCTGCTAACGGGTTTTGGGGTTCAGCGGATATTTGAAAGAAATACAGCCCCCCCATAAATAACGAGAGAGAATGAAGTAAGCTCCAAATCTTTGACTCAAGGCAATGATGATTTTTGTTTTGACCGAACACCTTGTTAACCAGTGAGGAGGAATTTTAGTGTGTATCCCAGACTCATGCTGAGGCCTTGGTTCCCAGTGCTGACACAGAGGCAGACAGGGTGGCAAGAATGCAGTGTTGAGGAATGTTAACAGAGACAAAGAGTAGTGTGAGGCTAAAGGGTTGGCATGGTCAGCTGGGGGCTGTTTCCCAGGCAAGTTGCTTGTTTACATCTATGTGAATGCCTGCAGTTGTGCTTTTGGTAAATAAGATACGGACTGAAACAGCCAAAAACGTATAAACATTTGTCTGCCAAGTTTTTCTGGAAAATAACCCTTCATTTTAAGGAAGATGTGCCTTGCATTTTCTGCCTCAAACATTGTTTGGAATAAACAGAGGAATTGAAAGTTAGCTTAAAAAATGACTGTTGCCAAAGCTGAACAGATGAAGGGTAACATTTAATGGAAAATTCTTTATTGAGAAATCTGAAGGAAAAGTGCAACACACATTTTATGAATGGCCATATCAAAAGAAGCAGCAGAAAGTTTGATTTATTTATTTCATTATTCTTGCCTAAACCAAAAACCTCACCGACATCTCATTGAATGGACTTGTGAACATGTCTTCACCGTGGCTCATGAGAAAGATCTTTAGCTGGGACATTCTGCATAGACACTGTTGAATCAGTGAGATGACATCTTTATTTTGTGTGATTCATTTCTTTTTTTAAAACAGTGTGGAAAAATTGTGTGCATGACAAAGTAATAACATAACTAACTTACACTGATGTGTTTAAATCAGTAGGTAAAGGGACTGGTCATTACTTATGTGGGGGTGGGGGGTGCACAAGAGGGACAGATATCAAGTATTTTTTTAAGCACAGGGGAGGTACTTATGTTTTTTTTTTTTAATTTTGGCTCAGGGAGGAGCATACACATTTAAATGCTTTTATTTTGCATTTATTATAGAAAACATGGAGGCGAGTTTGGAAGTCATGTTTTCTATTGATATTGCTAAAATTACACCACTGATCATAACCAGAAACTGAAAAACAGAAATTATTGTTGGAATTTTAATTTCCAACAGTCCCTGGACACATCATGTGAGATGAACACTACAGTCAGAAGAAACATAATCAGAGCTAAGCTTTTAAAATAGTGATAGTTCATCATGTCTCATTTAAAACTTGACCAAAAATAAACCATTTGCACGAACTTACCAGCATGCCAGACAAGAGAGAAGAGCCAAGGCTTTTTCTTTCTTTTTTTTTTTTAAACTCCAGGGATTGGTTCTATAAAACACTTTAAGTTTTCTCTTTCAGTACGACACTTAAGGCTTAATTTCTCCTGAGCTGTGGGACTTAGGGTTTCCTTAGTTAAGGAAAGACAATAAGGCATATACTGCATTGAAAAAGATTTGAAGGTGGTAAAAGTTTCTATAAAGGATGTTTATTTGCTTGGATCTATTTGGTTCATTTGAGGTTGCAGGAGGCAATTACAATTATTTTCATTCTTTTAAATTTATCAGCATAAGCTCAGCTATGTTGTGGTTAAGACAGAGTCAGAGGTACCTTAAGTTTTTAATTTTTAAATTTTCTTTATACCTTTCTTTGGTTGCTAAGGTCTTGTGTGCAATGGTTTAGGGATTTCTAAGTAACAGTAAACATTTTAAGGAAACCTAAGACTTAAGGGTGTTTTGTGCAACTGATTTTATTTTGAGGAAACCTTAATTGGGACTTTAAGGAAAATCTTAGCTTAAGGTGTTTTGTGCTTTTTAACTTTCAATCATCAAAGGGTAAGTGTGAAAATCTAATAACTATTTCATGGTGAAGAGAGGGCTGTGCATTTTCTGCCAGTCACTCAGGGAGGCTTAAGGAAAAAAATATCCATAGTTTTGGGAATGGTCAAAAACAAAACAAAAACAAAAGTGAAGTCACACCCCAGCCACTTCCCTCTTCTACTAAGTAAAGAACAGTCCCTAAATTAAAACAACTAGCATACAGGGTAATGGTGTGGCAAACAGTTTATGTAGAGAAAGTACAGATACTGTAGGTCATAATAGTTAATCTCATCAAATTTAAAGCTAGCTATTAACTTGTGTTCTGCAAAAATGAGTAGGTTTATTGACAATAAAAGATGATGAACCTTCCTCTGCCTCCTGCAACGATGTGTAGGAGGCAGAGGAAGGGGACAGGTTGACCTCAAACATACTCTTATTTTAGGACACATTTGCTCACTGGTGTAAGAATTATTCAGATACCTTATTTAAGTAAAAGTACTAATACCACACTGTGAAAATACTCTACTACAAGTGAAAGTTCTGGATTAAAAAATGTACTTAAGTGAAAGTATGTTGATCCAGCTGACCCAATTTCCTCCCTTTCAACCAAGATAATAGTTTTACCATATAAATATAATACAAATTATATTTATTAAAAGCCACTTAAAGCTAAATGATATTGGTAAATATGTTAAATAATCTTTTGTGTTCGGGAATAAAGCTGCAGTTTGTATTTTAAAAAGTATATATTTTTATTTTATGTAATATGTAAATAAACTATAACTTTTCCAACACAGTTTTTGTTTGTTTGTTTGTTTTTTTGTTTTAGTCAGATGGCATTAATTACAATACTAATAATGTTTGGAATAATTAAGTGAAGACTTTGCTATGATGGTTATTTCTTAGAGTCCTTGAACACAGGATTGCAATGTTTGCTTGATAGTAGTCCAACATTGCCATCTAGTGGTTGAGAAACATTACAGCCTTTCCCCCCGAAAATTGGCACAGCACCACTACATGAGCCTTAGAGGCTGCCGAAGAATGCCATCACATTTTGATGACCTAATTTTTAAACACTTACATAAGCCAGTCAGAGCAGGTGAAGAAATGAGGAGGGCAGAGCCAGGTAAGTTTTATTAGGTCAATCCAGTGGTGGAAGAAATACTTAGATCATTGACTTAAGTAAAGTAGAAAGTAGAAGTAGAAATACTCAGTTATTGGTAAAAGTTCTTAATTCAGAATTTTACTTCAGTAAATGCAGTGGTGGATGAAGTACCTGAAAACCATACTTGAGTAAATGTACCAGATAATGACTTTGGTGGAAGCTGAAGTCAGCTATCAGAAAATTACTTAAAGTATCTGACATTTACTGTACAAATGTATCAAAAGCATTTTTAATAATATCAAATGTAATTAAGTAGGCCTGTTTAAAGCAAAAGTGTAAGTAAATACTGTTGATAAAAAAAGAAAGTGGTCACAGTTTTGACTATCCTACACTATAAATTCCAATCCATCTGTGACACAAAATTTTAAAGACAAGTCTACACAAATGGCCCAGGTCATCAAAATGTTTCAGTTGAGTGACCAAACTTGGGTTTAGAGTGTGTACTTCTCATGAAGAAAAACAAGGTCTTCTTAAAAGCTTTAATTTAAGAACACAATCCAGTTTTTCCTTTCTTCCCATTCCTTCATTTGTCTGTCTGTCCCCTCCTCCCTCCTTCCTTACTTCTGTCCTACCTTCCCTATTTTGTAGCAAGTAATCAAGATGCTGAAGGGAAATGTAGAAGTGTAAAAGTATACATTTTATTTAGGAAATGGAGTGAAGTGCACTGTCGCCTCACAGCAAGAGGGTTCCTGGTTCGATCCCAGGTGCGGGAGCCTTTCTATGTGGAGTTTGCATGTTCTCCCCGTGTCAGCGTGGGTTCTCTCCGGGTACTCCGGCTTCCTCCCACTTCCCCCTCACTCCTGAATTGTGAGTGCGAATCGCCCAATGTCAGCTGGGATAGGCTCCAGCCCCCCGCGACCCTGAAGAGGATAAGCGGTTAGAAAATGGATGGATGTTAAGTACAGATACTCCCAAACAATACCTAAGTACTGTAACTTCCATATGTTACACCACTGAGTACATGTACAGAAATATTATGTAATAGCATAAAAATATACCAAAAATATATAAAGAGAAAGTAATTATCATGCAGAATGGCGCATTTCAGAATAATGTAGACAATATCCTATAACAGGATTATAATTATTAATGCTTTAATGTATTACTGTTGCATTTGGAAAAGGTAGGGCTCTTTTAATCACTGTATATAGATACTACTAGGTAGCTTGTGAATTCCCCCTGGGGGTCAATAAAGGCATCATAATTTGGGTTTTGGCTATATTTTGTATAATTAATCCAAATCTGTAAAGTAACCAAAGTTATCAAATGAATTGTGGTTGAACAGAAAGTACTATATTTGCCACTAAATTGTGGTGGAGTACCTCAAAACTGTACTTCAATACTGTGGCCTACCTCAGTAAATGAACTTACTTTTCACCACTGCACTTGCACTTAGAAATGTGATGATTTTGTTTTATGGATATAATATTGCCAAAGAAGGATCAATAACTGAATTACAAATAGTCAATACTTTTCAGTGGTTTCCATACTGAGATGAAGTGTGTGACAATATATGAACTCTGGATAACCAGCTACAGGTGTGATTACAACATCAAACACATATTTATCATCAACACTTGCTTTGTCTTCTCTCTGTCCTACTATTCAGTCTTTTCAGTCATATAACTGGTAAAGTATGTACTTTTCAGTTACAGAAAATAGATCATGTAAGGGAAGGTCAGTTTACTGTGCATTTCTGTGTGTGGTACGCAGACCGTCCAGGTCAGATGTAGCTGGATTATATTTCATACTGGACATAATAAAGTGCATCCTTTTTTCTTATCTCATCTATGTACGTGTTACAGTGCCTTGAAAAGAGTTCACCCTCCCTGGTATTTTTCCTATTTTGTTGCATTACAACCAGTAATTTAAACTGATTTTTGGGGGGGGGTTATTTCTAATAGAGCTACACAAAATAATAAAAAAAAATGCAGCAGTGTAACAGTGATGACTTGGGTCTGTCTCAACCTTCCATCAACAGAGTGATCACTGATCACAGTAACAATGAGAGCACTTTCAGTCAGCAGTTAATTTAATTTCCACTGGGTGTCCACACCTTACAGGCTAACACAAGGGTGTGTCTGTGACAACCAGTCACATCTGTTAAAAGAATGCATCATACCTAGAAAGGGAGTCAACCACAGCTCCTCACTAAGATAGAAGTTTCTGTCCCCCCCTTGCTCAGAGTTGTTCTGAGAACTTTCCTAAATTGCTCCAAAGCTCGGAGTCCTTACAACAAAAATTTTGGGCTGAGTTATGAGCTCTCTGAGAGTATTCTCAGAATGTTTGTTAAAGAACAAGTGCTGTATTTTGCACTTTGAGCCCCATTCCTGGGTTGTTTATGATAAAATAGAGTGGTTAAGACCAAAATTTTGATGATTGCTCCTTCTCTGACAATTTGAGAGAATTTGGCTTTCCCCTTAACAAGGCTGTCTATGGCCATGTATAAATCTGTCCTAAAACCACCTTAAACGTTTGTTTTCAAAGCCATGAAACTCACCGAGTGGTCAGTGGTGTTGTTGTTGTTGTTTTTTTTTCACTTTATCAATTTTACTATTTTGTGTATGTCTATTACAAAAAAAACCCAAAATGAAAATTCATTTACAGGTTGTAATAAAACAAATTAGGAAAAAAAACCCAACAGGTGACATACTTTTGCAAGGCACTACTTCTGTGTCCTCAAAACACCTTATCTAACCTGTTGCTCATCTACCATCTGAGCTGCCTGATTTGACCCACATGGTTAGATTAGTGCATAAACGTGAGAGATCCAGTGTGTGAACTGATGACCTCTTATATAACACTATATTTCTGTTGTGCCATATTTTTCTTTTAGAGCAAATGCTATGTGCCAGCTGTCAGAGGTTGTACAGGTGATATCTTTAATCTGTGTCCTTCTGACCCATTCTACTCATGAAAATAACCTTTGTCAAAAGACTTCAAGTCACATAGTCGGTATGATCACAGGTACACCGACGACTCCTGTCCACTGAAAAATCGAATCATCTTCAGTTTCCCGGTCATGATCAATTGAGACACAACTCAACTTTCTTGTCACCCAATTCTTCTGAATGTCATGATGAAATGAAGTAGCAAAACTATGTTGAAAAGCTTTAGTACAGCCATTAAAGATGCCTCCTCTCACATACAGTGAAGATTTGATGAATTGTGTAGCAGTGCTAAACACAAGGCTAAAATTGATCAGACCGTGTTCCTTGGACTTGTCATGACCCATAGGAAAAATTAATCAAAGAGCTACTCCATCAGTACAGTACTGCAGTTCTTGGCTACTTGCAGGAGACAGATTCATGTTCAATGGGAATTATTATACCCTCTGTAGTTACCTCAAAGTTCCCCACAATGCATTCAGCCTTTGTGCTCCACTGTTTAGCAGGTTCCCTCGCAGCTACGCCTGGATCGTTGGTTATGGTTACACTGCTGTCGTGGTCCTGCCTGACGCCGACAACTAGTGCTATTTATATTGTCATACTTGTACTGTTATTATACACATATAATTAATATTGTCACATACATATACTGTCATATATCAATATATACTTATTACATATCTACTACCAAAATAGTATTATTATAATAATAATATTATTACTAAAATGTATGTTATTGTAGCTATTGTCATTACTGTTTGCCCTGCCTCTCTCTCTGTCTCTCTTAATGTATCATTTTGTAATATGGATAACTGCAAATTTAGTATGTTAATCTGTTCTGTACACATGACATCTATAGCACATCTGTCCGTCCTGGAAGAGGGATCCCTCCTCAGTTGCTCTACCATTTTTTTCCCCTGTTAAAGGTTTTTTTTGGGGGGAGTTTTTCCTTATCTGCTGTGAGGGTCCAAAGGACAGAGGGATGTTGTATGCTGTAAAGCCCTCTGAGGCAAATTGTGTTTTGCGATATTGGGCTTTATAAATAAAATTGAATTGAGTTGAATTGTGAAAAGTAGTGTACAACAAATGGCCACTAACCAAGCAATATATCCCATCATGAATTGCACTTAAGGAATGGACAGACTGTTTGGGGCCAACACAAGGGACAGATAAGGGGAGAGAGAGCAACTTGATTGCACCTTGTTGTACATGATTAACTTTTGATGATATGCTAAAGTTTGTTTTACCGTTGTAATAAACTGTTAATCAAAGGTGTGTTGATCCATAAAGAGATTAAAATAAATCGGCTAGTGCTGTACAGAGTAGGGCTAATAATGCCAGGTAAGACTAGCGAGCTGGGTCGCTGCTAGCTATGATTTGTGCCGGAATAGTGTAATGCATAATGGTATTTATTAAATCCACAAGATATTACACAACTAACTGGTGAAACAAACTTCAACATATCAAATGTTCAATGTAAAATTACTTGCATTAGTAAGAAAGGTTGCAATTGCCCTGCTCTTTCTCCTCTTGTCTGTCTGCTAGTGGAAAGTTAATTTGGGGAAAGTATGGTCAGTATAATATCATGTTTTTATCACAAATCTGCATGTCAGTATTTGCTATGACTGGGTCACTAGCCGATGTTGATATGACACGTTTTAATTGTGCAATAGCAATGACATCATTTGAGGCACCAACAAAATGACCCAAGTAGTATCCAATAGTGTTTTATCATGGTGCGGATGAGCTCACTTTATACCGTAAAACTTAATAGCCTGTGCTATTATTTTCTTAAATCACTGAATTCAACAAGCCTTTATTTGGACAGGCGTCTATATGGGACAGGCCCTAAATTCCTTTCGCACAAAACTGTTGTTTAGCAAAGATCAGGAAATACAATCAAATGTTTTATTCAAACAATTATGAATAGGACTTTTATTAAAATTAGGCTTTAGATAATGTATCAGTTATGAATCATTCATTTCATCTAGCTCTGGCAGTGCATCAGTGGGAGAGAGAGTTACAGTACTCGAAGATTACAGCTTTTAACTGAAGTTTTACAGTAGTCCTCTACATTGAACTCTCGATAAAGTGAGTAGGGAGTAGTGACTGAGTGAATGATATCAAATCCAACTATTGAAAATAAAGTATGAAATGAAAACAGAGAAAAGTACAACATGAATAAGTTATGATTTACAAAAACAATTAAATGAACACAGGGTAAAGTGCAAAAACATTTTACAGAGTTTACTGCAGTAAGATCCTTTTCTCTGATAGAATGCTGAAACACAGAAATGCTGGCTTGTCCTATTTACTGATGACAACAAAAGATAAAGCACACTTGAATGCCACAACAGCATAAACATCGAGATTATAATATCTAAAACTGTCTTTCAGTGATTTTATATTTAGAGGCTAATGGGTGTCAGGTGAAATTATCAATGAGTATTTTTTAAATTAATAATAAAAAAGACTAGGATATAAGCCATTATT
>JAPZEB010000950.1:0-13718 GCA_029783705.1 Chaetodon striatus
CTCTCTCTCTCTCTCTCTCTCTCTCTCTCTCTCTCTCTCTCTCTCTCTCTCTCTCTCTCTCTCTCTCTCTCTCTTCCACACACATACACCCCATACACAGAATTTGTGTGTTTTGTTTTGCTTTCTTATGTCTTTATGAATAAATACTTTTGGAATCGTACCTGCTGTCTGTTATTATTATAATATATAATATTATAATATTGCTCAAGAGTGAATTAATGGTCATCCTCTGCTTTGTCAAGAACTCCTAAATCTTTCAGCCTTTACTTTTAATTTGGCAACTTTGGTTATAGTTATTAATTTCACTATTAATGAGGGTTCCAAATTGATAGTTTGGTGTTTTTTATGAGACTCATATCTTTAACTTGCTAGCGGGAGAGGTGCCCCACGAGGTGATTTAATGTAAATTAAGTCACATTATTTAACATAATTAATGATCATTATTAACGATCATTAATTAATTCTGATAGCCATTTTGATACTTCCAACCTCCATTTCCAAATAACTGGAGACCTGTTATGAGGTCAGGTCCCAACGTTAGCTTGTATATGTCAGCTGGGTTTTTAAGTTAAAGTTATGTTTGGCCAAACTCTCACACTGAGTGGGTGGGTGATGGTTAATCCCCCCTGTGTCCCCTAAACCCCCCACACACACACACTATATGTAGCCATGAAGTGTTGCCTCCTACACTCGTTGTTGCTACTCTCCTCTGTGTTACATTTTTAGGAATATGCTGGGATGGAGGCTGGTAGCAGAGATTGAGGGTGTAGTCACCCTTTAAGCTGGGAAATCCGCTCGTTTGAACCACCAAAATGAGCTGTCAGAGGTGCTCACTAAGCTCCCCAGAGCGCCTACAGACTAAGCAACAATTATCGCCGCCAAGAGTGGAGTCGCCATGGATACGAGTCTCACACTGGCCATGTAGTTCATATTGCTCCACTGGGTAATTTACACTTCAAACTTCTGTCCTAGAAACTAAGGAGTTCTGGACTCTACCAAACTTTAAAGCATGCAAGCCACAGGAGTTTCCTCAACCTGCAGGTGAACGGCTGTTACAGTCTGCTTTGCACCAAATGTCTCTGAGGAATTGTTAAACCTTCTCAGTCAGTTTTGGAGTCCTAGGGGCATCTTAGCAGCTGTGTTGACACTGATGTGTCAACAAATACTGAATGTGTTTGTTTATTACTTATATTTTTATCCAGACAACACTCTTGTCTTTTACACATGCACATAATAAAGCCGGCTATTCAGAAATATGAGGCTATGCAGGGAACAAAACCTGTTTACATGCACTGTTGTAACCTGGATAGCCAGCTGGTAAGTAATAAGATTTCTCCCCTACCCCCTACCAGATTTTGGAAGCCTTGCTTCCCTATTTTGATTGTAGCAGTGGAGACACTGTGTAGTGAGGCCACAGCTTTTCCTTACTGCCAAAGGATCTGAATTCTACAAATACTCGAATCTTTCGCAGAAGAGGTCTTACTTTGACCGCTGGAAAAAACACTTCTTTAAGTTCCAGTCAGACTTTATATGTAATTATTTTGAGGATGCATAGCTATGTGTAATGATTGCTTTCATCCAGCCGATGTGTTGTTACACTGATACTTTCCTTGTCTGATGTTTTTGTCTTGGACATGCATGTGAGGCAGAGTTAACACATGACTGACAAGTAAAATCTGATTTTTTTAGGAGAAATCTTGCAGGGGTTTCTGCCCAAATGATCAAAACCAGACATCTCACTTACCTGATGTTTAAGAAATCACTTGGCTGCAAAAAGCAGAGGTGCACGTACCTATACTCCTGTGTAGCCTAATGCAGTGCAAAATAAACACCAATTACAAGGCCCTGCTTGGTTTTCATGCAGTTTATTTATTTACTTGTTTTTTTTTCTACAGCGATATGTATTTACTTCCCTAGGACTCTGATCAGCAAATCCAAGGGCAAAGAGAGGCGCCTTCTTGTCCAGCAGGAAGTTCTAGCAGGCGTGGAAGAAATCTCCATGTCTGGGGCAAGAGAGAAACACCATCTTGTTCTCTGTGCTCTGGAAGAGGATCTCTTGAACACATTTTAAGTAGTTGCCCAGAGCCCTTGCAGGAGGTCACTACCACTGATGGTATGGTAAAGTGCTGAAAGCATTGCAGAGACGGTAGCCACAGCCATTACCACCAGCAAACACCGTTGCGCAAAAAGGATCATCACCTTTGTTAAGGTTAAAGAGAAAAACACCCCACGCCTAGCTGAGGGTGTCTAATGTTTGAAAAGACTCAAAACACTTGATGACCCCAGGATGTATCACTGATGATGCATCCCAGCGCATCTACAGGATGTATTCTATAAGTTCCATATACTTTTAATAATGTTGTGGGTTTTTTTGTTTTGTTTTTGTTTTTTTTAATCCCGTTAACAAACATTAAATCAGTTTTTGTGTGCGCAGTGCAGTGAGTTATTAGTTTGAGACACAACAATGTCCACACATGCTATTGCACACTGGTGCAGTAAGGCCCAGAGATGTAAAGAAAACTCAGAGACAGGACAGCAGGATGGTGCCTATTCAGTTCAAAGGTTTTCTTACCTGATGCATATGGCAATAAAACCTACATGGATTAAACATTCTTAATGGAGAGAGTCATAAGACCTTATTTGCAGTTTGAGGTGTCCTGTCAACAGCTTTACAGACACCTCCTTTGTAATCTTGGTCTATGGGGAAAATGCCTCTAGAACCACAGAGGATTTTCTTGCTGCAACACCACTAGTGGCCGCTGGAAAAATTGGAAGCAAGGCTGAGCAGTGTCCCAGGGAACCTGAGTGGACCACATAAAAAAACATCTATGATTAGGCACCATTGTGGACTCCACTATAGTTCTAATGATAAATCCATGACTGCACTTCCCATCAGCCTTTACTGAGCCAGGCAACAAGATGGCACCTGCTCGTCTGAAGATTAGAGTCATAGATTGGTAGTTTTCAAAATGAGAGTAACATGGACTGTAGACGCATCATGATTCATAAGACTCACGTTTTTCATTTCAAACCTCTAGAGTTGTAGTGGGTTTAATTTCCAGGCACTGTGACAGTTCAAATGCGAAACTGGGCTGATTGGAAGAGTTTTAGAGAGCAATTGAAATCCTAATACAGTATATTAGACTTTTTCATTCAAACAGACTTTACAGTATATTATCCAGTAAAGTAGATGGAACACAAGAGGCTATTGGGCTGAGAAATGTTGCTGGTATGACAGAACACATTTTGGAAAATTACTCCCCTGATGTGCAGGTTTGTAAGGAATCAATGAGGGATGGTGAGCTGAAATGTTTCAAAACTCCTAAATGGGGTCCATTTATTTCAGCCCCTTGTATTTGGTGCTTGAGCACTATGAAGCCTTTGCATGAGAAGGCAAATTTCATCACCATCTTCCCTCAGTGAGTTTTGTATGGATTTTTGTTTTTCAATAAATACCCAGGCCCTGACATCTCCGTCGGAGGTCCTGGATCACATAAAGGAGTGAGAGGAAGCTAGATAAGAGGTGTTTTTGTCTAGTCAAAAGTATGAAATTGAAAATGGACTATGACACCCATTTATCAACCCTGGAATCTCTACATTGTCTCATTGACCGGTGGAAACAGAAATACACAAACTGACACACAGGGCATGTGAGGATACAGGACCTGAGAGATCATTCAAGAGCTCTGAAAAATGTACTTGGATTCATCTTTTACTTACAGTCACCATGACAGAACCATTTTAAAACCCTGTAGGCGTGGTTGTATCCTTGCTTGACTTGACACTTATAAAAAAAAAAAAGCTGAAAACAGGGCAGAGGACTAAAGTGAATTTTAGCTGCTAAAATGTTGGGCAGAAAATCCTGGAGGGGAAGCACCTATGCTTGACTTAGTGCATCTGTGACATTCGACTCACCATCTGCTGACACCTCCAATGACACAAAGTTCTCTGAGGAACCTGTCACACAGACTGTGACCTCTCTTATTTTTAAACTTGAGTATTCATGTATTGCATGTGTATTAGTTTCCAATACAAAACCATACTGTCAGAGGAAGAACTGACATTGTAGAGCAGATCCATTTATCTTCGGTCATAACTTAGGCATATATCCAAAAATACATCCATAAAGGCCACACCAATTTCTCACCAACATAGATTCTCACAATTCTGAAATATCTGCAAAACATTTTATACCTCCTCTAAAGATTTAATCCAGTCTTCTTCTGGTGCGTCGTATATTTAAGTAGCTGACAAGATTGATTGGTTTTTGATATTCTTGAATTGCCATATTTATAAACCACCTGCAAGCAAATTTAGACGAAGCAAGTAGGAACTCCCCACCCATCCATCCATGCATTCATCCTTCCACCCATCCCAAACTTTCTAAATTTTGCCAGCTACTCCTGGGGGATAACAAGGTGTTACCAGGCCATATAGGATATATATAATCCCTTCCCCAGGGTCTGCCCTGGGCCTCCTACTTGTTGGATGTGCCTGGAAAACCTCTAGTGGGAGGCACCCAAGAAGCATGTATCAGATGCCCAAACCAACTTTAACTGGCCCATTTCAGTGAAAAGTAGCTGCGGCTCTACTCCCAGCTCCCTCCAGATTCCTGAGCTCCTTAGCCTTTCTCTACCCAAAGCTCATGACACATGAAGGTTGGAGCACAGATGAACCAGTAAATCTGTAGCTTTGCTTTCCAGCTTAGCTTTTTTTCCACCACAACAGACCAACACAATGCCCACATCACTGCTGATACCCAGTCCACAAATCCATCACACATTCCATTTTACCCTCACACCTGAACAAGACCCTGAGATACTTGAGCTATTTCGCTTGGGGCAGTAACTCTCCCAACCCAGGGGAAGCAACATGCAATTCTGAGGTCCCCAAACCAGACACTCTGCTCTCCCCGACTGCGCCTTGAGATCCTGTCCATGAAAATCACGAACAGAATCATTGACAAGGGACGACCCTGGCGGAGGCCAACACCAGCTTGAAATGTGTTTGACTGTGCCAAGAAAGCGGACACAGCTCACACTTTGTTATACAAGGACCAGATGGCCCCAGTACCCCATACTCCTACAGTACCACCCACAGGACTCCCCGAGGGGATGTGGTCATATGCCTCCTCCAATTCTAGTCATGAATCATGGGTGTGAATGGGCAACTCCCATGTCCCCTCCAGCAGCCCCACGAGGGAAATGAGCCAGTCCACTGCACCACAGTCACAACAGGATCTGCATTGCTCTTTCTGAATCTGAAGTGTGACAGCTTTGAGGTTGGAGCATCCTTTCTCGTACCCTGATAGCTTCATGATAGCAACTTAACTCAATGATGATGAGTCAGATTGAATGTTTGTACAAATTGTTCCAACTCAAAGATTTACTATCTAGAGAATTTAGAGGAGCAGCCCTCAAAAAGTGTGATGCTTTTCACATCCAGATTAAGAGTGTTTTAAAATTAGACCATTTGAAGCTAAGACCATACACACATCTCACATTGTTGCTATTCTCTTGAATTTTAAAATATTCTGTGTATATTAATACACTGAGAATATAGGTACTCATTAGATGCATTTTCTACTTCATGTAAGCACAGCTAACAAAAATCTGGCTTTATGTTATTATAACACTTAATACTTGTAATATTTCTTAATAGAAGGGAAAAATAAAACTGCATGCTGATTGTGATCTGCGATCCCTATGACAAGCTCGTTAGAAGACTGAGAATTAATTGCTTTTTATTCGATTAACATGAGCAAATAGACTCAGTGAGAGTCGATAAGAACCTGAACGTAAACATTAAATGACAAGACATTGTAGTTTTACCACTAACTCCCAAAGAATGTCATTTTATTCCGACTGTCCTAAGCTGTGGTGTAAAATAAATAAATATCTAATCTTTTCTGTGCCTGATAGCTTCATTAATTTACTCTATACAGACAATTTATCTACTTTAAAGAAGTTTCTGGCACCAAGGACAGTAGGCTAAAGAAAATCACCGGTAATGTTCCCAGGCAAGAAACAGCAGATTGGCTTTGTAGGAGGCTGTTATAGCAGCTTTGAGGAGAGGGGAAGGGAGCAAGGTCATTATCCAGACTCTTTCTTTAAGCAGACATTTTCTCATGCTGTCGGTAACCAAGGTCTTGTTCAGTGAGAGCACACCGTCTGAGACAGGAGTGAAGGTGTTGAGTATGAACTGGCAGGCCCGAGAAAAGATTAGGGGCGGCAAAAGCCAAAGGTTGAATTGAGAATGAGTAGAGAGGGATGTGTGAAGGAGGTGCAGACAAGGAAGGTGTGAGGACAGAGAAATGGGTTGACATTGAAAACAAGAGAAAATAAAACGTTGATCTCCCACTCCTATTTCTTTTAATTTTTGCAGATATAAAGGGCTTTTTTTTTTTTCTTTTTTTTCTTTTAAGTGCATAATTTTCACTTCGCACCTGCAAAATATTTATGGGTGTGTGATAATGAGGATCGGTAGAGGGTAGAGTAAAGGAAAGGGAAGTGCATTTGCTGTGTAGAATATTAAAAAAGCAGTGAGGAGAGATTAAATTGAAGTGACATGTGGAAAAATAGAGAAAGAGAGACGGTAATGAGAAACGAGAGCGTACTGTTGCAGGAACTGAGGTTTCCATGGAGGACAATGACTGTTTGATCACAGCAGCAGAAAATTGTTTCAAGGACAATAAAACAGCACTCCGACCACTACTGTGGTAAGTGTATCCAAAATGTGTTTAAAGTAATGAGCGACAGATATAATTACTTTCATGTAAGCAATAATCCCTGTAATTTACATATAAATGAATGTCCGTTGTGGCATTATCAGGTACTGATATCCCATATAAGTTATTAAAACAGAAAAGAAAAGTCTACTATGTGTCTGCTGCTTTAAAAAAAATATGGTGTTGGAGAAGTTTTTGTTAAGATCTCTGGGGGCTCAAGAACACCACACTATGACAGCTTATCAAGAAACTGGAAGCTAAACTAAAAATACTGGAAAAAACAAAATCGTACTGATACACCTTGCAGATGATTAAAAAATGAATCTTCATGAGGAGCCAGTTTCATAAAGACAGACATTGACTCAGGCTTCAATCTAACAAATCGTCACACCTGAGAAGTTCCCTGGCAACTTACTGAAAATCTTTAGTAAAATTAATGTGCTATGACTGGCAAAATTAAATCTCTTTTCAAACTAAATAGACCTTTTACGCAGCAGACATTTTGACTTGTCGTAGCAGTTAAAGCACAGGTGTGACTAATGACATTAATGATGGCTCAAATCCATCCAAGTATGCCTCTAAGCCATGAGCAATGCAGAATACCAAAGCCCCAGAACTGGCACACACACATGGATGCAATCATAATTATACCATATGATGTGTCAAAATGTCTTGCATGAGAAAGGACTATAAACATGGTCGATCAAGTTACAGCTTTGCACCGTTCATCTACTCATGCAGAAAATGTGTTTTATTCTCCTGTTCTTCGTGTGAGATTCAGTGAAGAGTAAAAAAAAAACATCATAAAGGTTCCTTTGATCTCCAAAAAGTCTACCTTCTCATTTCTTACCCCACACCATTGTTACCAAACTGCAAATACACATTTTTCAAAGCTGACATTTTGACTGATCTTGGGACGAGCACAGGTGAAACTAATGGCATCAGCCACGGCTCTGTTCCATTTAAGTCAGTTTGTTGTATAGCAGCAAATCACCAATTTGTCTCAGGAGGACGACTTAAGCTTCCCAGAAAGTCATGTCAGTGAGCCAGCACGCAGAATACAAGGACCTTGCTAGGACACGTATCTAGGATGCAGCCGTCATAACTGATATTAGAAAAGCCTGTATCTGACGAGTCAGTGTGTCTGAGGTTAAAGTGGTCTGCTGTTTTTTCTTCCTTCTTTTTGGTTAGCACTGTCGCCTCACAGCAAGATTGTTCCTGGTTCGTACCCAGGGTGGGAGAGCGCTTTTGTGCAAAGTTTACATGTTCCTCTTGTTTCAGCATGGGTTCTCTCTGGGTGCTCCAGCTTCCTCCCACAGTCCAAAGACAGGCAGGTTAACTGGTGACTCTAAATTGTCCGTAGGTGTGAATGTGAGTGTGAATGGTTGTCTGTCTCTATGTGGCAGCCCTGTGATAGTCTGGTGACCTGTCCAGGGTGAACCCCGCCTCTCACCCAGTGTCAGCTGGGATAGGCTCCAGTGCCCCTGCAACACCCAACAGGATAGGCAGTTACAGAAAATGAATGAATGAATGAATCAATGAACGAATGCCAGTCAGGTGCTGTTATTGTTAAAAAGGGAAATCAGCCTATCGTTATGACATGAAGGTTTTTACAGTTACCATTAGTCTTCTGTCTAACTCACCTTTTATGTGAGTAGAACAAAGTCTGGCTTAACTCAACAGTTCTGTCCAATATGTGTTGTCAACAAGTGGTAACCAAAAATTGCAGTTCCTCTGATGGCCAGTTGAGACTGGCTTCAAAACTGAGTCAATCCCCAAAGACCCCCATGTTAAAATGACAACTTAAGCACAAGTTACCATGTTTACAGCCTGGTCCAAGATCTGTTTTGGTCTCTATGGCTAATGTCCCCGTTCGTGACAAGAGCTGAACTTTTATGTAACTCACCTCTTTACATTTTATCAAGACTTAAAGTTACACATAATTAAGGGCATGGCTTCTTTAAGCAATAGGTTGTCTGCGAGGTGCACCGCAGACTGTTGGTGCCTCTCAAAGTTGAATAAGGATCCTTAAACAGCTGAATTTTGAGGCTACATCATTGAATCCACTGAGGGACTGTTCCAATGTCAAGGACCCTTTGAATTCTACTGAATCTTTCCTTCAGAGAATTTTTAAGTACCAGAATTGAAATTCTTCAGAGATGCACGCCTGGGCACTTGCTAGCCTCTTCCAATGTGTGTTTACTAAATGTTAGGAAGGAGTCTTGCCTAGCCTCTGTAGGACCCGACTCGGAAGCAACTGTCCTACCAAGAAAGCACCCTGACTTTGAGAAACACTATATGAGTCAGGGAGGCAGCGGCTCCACCCCTAATTCCTAGACATCTCCACCCGTCTTGTCCAAATATGGTCACCTCTGGCTCCAAACTAAGATGGCGCCAGCCAAAATGCCAAACTTGAGGCTTCAGAACAGGAGGCAAAGGCGTGACCCACCTTACTCTCCCTCTGATTGGCCTGCACTTGTTGCCTTTGTTGGTTGGGTTTTTCAGGTTTAGGTGAGAGGAGTGAGACTGGTTAGGGTTCAGTGAGAATGTCAGGGTAAGCCAATCAGAGGCAGAGTATTACAGAGTGGGGCTGGTTTCACCCTCACCATCCTGACAAAAAGTCCACAAAGCAGTGGCTGAAGTCATGGTGGCTGCATCCATAATTTTCATACAGTGTGTGGTTGTGAAGCCAGCCTCTATTCATCTGAGCTTTGTTCCTTTCATCAGAACATGCTATTTCTGGAATCGGCTTAGTACCTACATATTCACTTAAATGCCCTTTTCATTTTGCAGCTGTTTCTGTTATCTAGCTCTGATAATGAGCATTACATTTCAGCTTGGCTGCAAAAGAAATGCAAAATGCAATGATCCAGATTTCTAAAAGAAATTGATATGAAACGACAATATTATGGTGATATAATAATTTTCCACTTTAAACATTCCTAATGGCAAAGGCTTACAGAGCCTTGGCATTTGTCTTTTAATTAAGAGTCAACATTCTGTAGACAAGAATTAACATATCCTCCATTGAATTGAGGAAGATTTACTCTGCAACAGCAAAGAAACAAGATTTTTAAAGCTTAAACCTGGCAACCACTGATGTCTCCAGACACAAAAGATGATAGAAACTGCTTTAACCCTTTGAAACCTGGAGCAATGAAACTTGTTTTGTGCTGCCTTCAGATACCTTTCTCAAGTACTTATCTTTTAACCTTGAGCAAACTGATTCCTTTCAAAAACATTGCAAAAAATGCAATGACGCATCTTACTTTTTTGTTGTTGTCTTGTTTTTAATGTTCTCTTTTTACTCATTTCTTGCTAACTTTTTGGGCAATTTCTTCTTTCAATGTTCATTGCCCTCTTCTCGTGTTTTTTTTTTTGTTTGTTTTTTTTAACAGAAATCAAGTCAATTTACTGGGAAAAGGATGTCTCTTTCTCTTTCTCTCAAGACCTCATACGATACATAGTACAGTATGCTGAAATGCACGAGAGGAAAAACCTTTTTTCTGTGGAGAACTTACAGGTATTAACTTTAAGTATGAGGCGCCTCTTCCTTCTGACAGCTGAAATACAAAAATCTAAGTTAAAATGTCAGTTCACTTGAAAAGAAATGTATCTATCTCTAGGCTATGGTAGATGTTTTTGTGTGCTATCTTATCAGGCGTATAGATGCTTGTTTCCCACATCCAGATTTTGTTTTCGTTTTTCTTCCAAAATGCATAACTATTTGTGATGGAGGTCTTTTGATAAACACCAGAAAGTTCCCTGTGAAAGAAAATCCAGATTATTCAAGATGATCAGATTTGAGGATCACGAAAAATAAAAGTAAAGTAGCCACCTTTGTATAATTTGGTATAAATTACTGTCAATGTTTCCTTTGTGTTTTAAACTCTCTTTTGTGTGAAGCTTGAGAAAAGTCCGTTTTATCACCCATCACATTTTTAACTTAAGTTGAATCCAGCAAACAACAACTTTGTCAGTGTGTCATGATTTACCAGCAGCCCTGTTCCAATATACAAACCATGAAAACTTTTTAAAATGTGTTTTACAAAGAGACAGAACAAAAGGAGAAATGATCCAGTCTTTCTTTTTCTCTCACTTTATCTGTCACTCACCGTCTTTCTCATCTCTTCACTGGCCTGCAGAAAGCAATAACTTCACTGTGTGCGTGCAATGTGCATCTGTGTGTGTATGTGTGTGTGTGTGTGTGTGTGTTCCTCCTCCACAGTTTTCCTCCTTACGTGTCAAAATTTTAAGGCTGGGGGGGCAGTGTGAGAAGTTTTAGTTTTCACAGTGTGAAGTGAGTGTGAGGTGAGAGTCAGTGGAGTCAGATGTGATTGTGCCGAGTTTGAGGGCAACATGTGAACACATAACTTTCTGTGTGTCCATACTGTTGTACTTTTTTTTGTTTTTTCAAGACCCCACAGAACAAAACCAATAAGAGGGGGAGACGTCCAGAGTGAGGATGTATTGATGGTACTTTAAACAACATACCTTTGAGTCAGGGGTTTGGTTTAGTGGTTTGTAAGGTCAGGTCTCTTATTGGGGTTACAGTATAAAGCCCTCTCTGGTCAGTCTCTGTGGACTTAAATTGATGTATTTTGTTACAGAAATGGTTGGCTCAGAATTATGTCAGTCGAATCAGATTCAGCAGTTAAATACAAATATTCTATGATTCTTTTTTTTCCATATAGAGTTTTAAAAGTTTGAATGCAGCTCAGTGGGACGTTCAGTGTGTATCAGACGTGTGCAAATCCTGCCCACCCTATAACCTTCCAGCTCCTTATATTACGTTATCATCATCAGCGTTTCCAAATGACTACCATACAAACACAACATGCTGGCCTTGTTATAAACTGACACTGTCTGTCCATTGTTATACTGCCATGACAGGTGTCATCTGGCCAACCAGGGGTGTATCGTAACACTGTGAAAAGTTCCATCCGAACACGTTACCAAATGATGGCGTCATATCATAACGCTGCAAAAGGTAGCTTTTGGCGTCAGTGTCTGACACAGAAATCACTGACATGGCGACGGTATTGGACAACTTTGGAATGAGAACAGGCTGTCTGCAGCTGTGTGTACCAAAGTGAAAGTCAACCAGTGCAAAATCTGGAGACCAACTAATCTCCAACTAGTGATTTAAATCTCCGACTTTCAGGGGGCGGCCTTAGAACTGGTTCCAGGAAGCCAATTCCACACAAATCAAGTCCAGTGTAGTATCCAGTGTTCCTACTGTCTCTATTCTGCTGCTAACACCTAAAAATGACTAAACTGTTCTGTAGTATTTTTTGTAAGTTTGCTCTCAAATGGGCGGCACGGTGGTGTATTGGTTAGCATTGTTACCTCACAGCAAGAGGGTGTCAGTGTGGGTTTTTTTTCGGGCGCTCCAGCTTCCTCCCACAGTCCAAAGACATGCAGGTTAATTGGTGACTCTCAGTTGTCCGTAGGTGTGAATGTGAGTGTGAATGGTTGTCTGTCTCTGTGTGTCAGACCTGTGATAGTCTGGTGACCTGTCCAGGTGAACCCTGCCTCTCGGCCAATGTCTGCTGGGCTGGGCTCCACCCCCCACCCCCCCGTGACCCTCAAGAGGATAAGCAAGTAACGGAAAATGGATGGATGCTCTCAAATGTCCTCATAAAAATGTCACCTCAATGAGCCACTCTGAGGGGAAACATTCAGGAAGTGGGAGGCAGGAAGCATGGAGTGATGAAAGAAACAGAAGGAGGAAGAAGAGAGGAAAGAGATGAAGTCATGTGGAGGATACACAGAGCCAGCTGGTGACACACAGCAGTGACTCTGGCCTAATCTTAATTAAGATCTTCCTCCAGTCACTCTTGCTCTCTTCCTTTCTGTTCTGCCCCCTCACCGGCTCAGTCGATGTCTGTTTGGGTGTGTCTTTAGTATGTTGAGTAGGTAGAGATTCAGAGCAGCAGATAACTTGAGACAAACTACAGAGAGAGTAATGGAATACAGTTATTTGATTGCATGTGCCCACAGTTATGGTGTTGTCCCACGCAATGTATTTGACGCTCAAGATTGGTGCCAAAAATATCTTAATTTTTAAATTAATCACCTTTGTTTGATTGCGAGCATCAACCCATGAGCTCTCTTGACTTTCTACACACTTTCTCCATAATAGAGAATTTATCAGGTCCCACAATTCAACCTCCAGACAGTTTGAGACCCACGCTGGTACAGCCTGAGTGGGGCACCTGTCTGAAGCCAAGTGTCATGTAAAAGTAAGTAATGAACTGAAGCTTTGAGACAACCAGTAAGTCTGAACCAAACTGAAAATAAAATGGAAATCATAGCTGCTATTTTGCAAATATTTTTTAGTTCAGTTTTAATTGCACAGTGCATTCTTGCTTAATAAACCTTTAGCTGCTATCTGCAACTGACACCAACAGCGCCAGCAGCCTGCGAGTAGGCAGTTCTTCACCTCCACGGGCTGAGCCGTCCATTTGTCCACATGAATCACAGAAGAGGAGCCCCATCCAATCAAGACTCATGAAATAACAAAATATGAGCCAAAGCCAGACTGGACCACTGAGGTACACCTGGGGCCCATCAGGCATTTAGGCAGAAGGACAACCTCGTGGGTGTGTCCCAGTTCGGTGACTCAGTTCATACCAGGATGTGGCCCACAAGGGTTTGTCCATCAGAGATTGTTTTCCTCCTCCACCTCAGATGTTGATCTAGCTTACTGAAGACAAACAGAATTTAGGGTGTATTCAGTGGATTTTGTCCATTTCAACAGTCAAAAATATAAATATAATAAGCTTTAAAGTTGCAAATGATAATGATTTTTATTACAGAATTGGTTTCTCAAGTGACCAACTTAACATTTGGTCTATAAGATATCAGAAAAAAAAAATAAAACCTTGTGGCTGTATGCCTCTCTGAACCTATCAGGTTGTATGTATGTATACGTGTTGACATGTCACAGTAGGAAAGCACAGGTTGAAATAATCAAATCAAAGTTTCA
>JAPZEB010001089.1:0-13700 GCA_029783705.1 Chaetodon striatus
TACATGAGACCCTAAAAAAGAGGCTGGATCACGGGGAGTACCACCAGTTGGTCCAGGAGCTTCTCCTCCATGATGGCTGTTTCCAGGCATATTTTAGGATGAGTTAGAGGCAGTTTGACAACCTGCTGTCTATCGTTGGGCCGTATAGCTCTGGGTATCCAGCAACCGCTACCACCAGTTTCTCCTCCGTTGTTTCCTTGTTGTCGTGACCACCACAGAAGGCCCTCTCAAATCATCCGATTGGACAATGAGAAAAAAGATGCCAAAAAAAGAGATGACGTGGAGCGCTTTTCTGCCCTTCAGTTTAAGTTATTTCAACTTGCGGAGTTCAGAGCACTCCGTCAAAAATGCCAGGCAGCTAGAGTGCCGAAACGCATGGTATGTAGCAGGGCAAAAACAGCGAGCAAAAAGTTTAATTGTCATTAAAAAAAAAAAAAAAACGCTCTCTGTGTGATCAGGGCCTAACCCTAACCCTCTATAAAATATTATGGTCAAATTCCAGTAAGGAAAAAACCCAACAAAGTTGCCACGTCATGTTAACCGGAATTGAAACAGATAATCTTTGGAGTCCAAGAAGATTATAGTATTCACATGCTTGAGGCAGCCAAGAGATGCTCCAATAAATCAAGCCTTTGTGCCTTTGATATCTGCAGTCTAACCTGTTTCCCAATCATTTGGGGTGTGACCATAAACCCGAGATCCTGGGAACCGAGAACAAGAACTGGATCTGCCAGTACGTAAACATGAAAAGCCCTCTGATTGATGCTATTACACAGGGGGAGATGATTCTTACAAATTAGACGATTGTTAATCCGCTTCTTTGTCTTTGAAGTCATCTGGCAAAGCATGAGTCAACAAGAAGTAAAACATGTTTGGTGCCTGACTGTACTGCTGCGGGAGGAGAAACCTGCAGCCATAAATCAAGAGTTGGAAACAGTTTGCAGGATTGTTGTGGAAAAGAGGGGAAGCCCAGCTCAGGGTCTCAGAGGAAAGCACCTGTCTCTTAGCGGAGATACATCATACCGCATTTTCCACACAGTCCCGGTTTAAAAAATGTTAACTCATTCCTCCTTTTCAGCGTGCGATCAGCCGCAGCGAGTGTGGCGCTGAGACAGCTGTGTAATGTCGGCTGAGGTGATGACACCGCTGACATCCGTATCAACTCGGGGAACACACACAAACATATACACATGTGGAAGCCCTCTTAAATCGGACATCTGTTGCGTGTTAGTTCACAGGCGCTAAACATTTCTTTTCTTTCACACACATGCATCTACTTCACCTACAGTCACTGTGACCCGGGGTTCATCCGGCTCAGCAACAAACCTCCAAACTATTCATATCATTTCCACAGTGTCCATGTTCTCTATTGTTTGCCACCTGGGTTTGATTTTTCCAGCAAGTGTAGTTCAGCAGCCCAGATGTCTGAGCTTCCCACCAGGATTTGAACACACAAACCTGAAAGACTCATCATCATTACAAGCTTTCAACTGCATTAACACACATGATATATTTGACCGAAAAAGAGAAAAGAAAAAGAAAGGCAGTGCAAGGCCTTTCTCACAGGAGACATTCTGACATGTCACTGTAGGAAAAACACAGGTGTTAATAACGAAATTAATGATGGCTGAATTCCATTTAGTTGCTTTGATTTCAGGATGCCATGCTTGCTCACTGTCACACTCACTGGGACTCGGGATAGAACAGAGCCATCGTTAGTGTCATTAGTAACTATGACAGGTCAAAATGTCTGCCATGAAAACGACCTGTTACCCATCCAAAGGAAGAAAAATTTACACCTCTGTGCTCTGCATCTTGTTCGTAATCTAAATTAGCTACAAGCTGTTAAAACACTGATATTACGATTTGAACTGTTTTACACTAAACAAAAATTTTAACGCACCATTTTTCATGTTCAAGCCAGAGAGCTAAGACTTTTTTTCATGTACTCACTAGGTATAAAGCTCTCAAATTTTGGTTACATTTGTATTTGTTGAAATGCGTGTTATGCAGGATTTATACTTCTGCGTTGAATCGAGGCCATACGCTACGCCGTAGCCTGATGTGGACCTCCCCAGAACTGTAACTCTACGTCACGGCAGCACAGACCTCCTGTCTATTTCTGTAAGCTGACACCATTACCCTCAGTGGAACCAAAGCTTTTATTTACTTTAACTTCACAGATAATCCTCAGTCAATTTTCAATCAACTCAACAGTACCTCACACTAACCAGTGTTTTGGAGGTGTAACTGCAGAGTGACACAGACGGAGTATAAATGTTCACAACAGCGTAGGCTCTGCATAGAGCTGACGTACAAGTATAAATCCTGCTTTAGTGAGCACTTCTCCAAAATAATCCATCCACCTGAC
This sequence comes from Chaetodon striatus, assembly GCA_029783705.1. Taxonomy (NCBI): domain Eukaryota; kingdom Metazoa; phylum Chordata; class Actinopteri; order Chaetodontiformes; family Chaetodontidae; genus Chaetodon; species Chaetodon striatus. The sequence continues at coordinate 2,372 of JAPZEB010001089.1, forward strand.
AGGTGTGGCATATCAAAATGATTATTAAACAGCATGATTGCTACTCAGGTGTGCCTCAGAATGGTCACACTAAAGCGTGCAAGCGTGCCCTTAGCATGCTTACGACCATAAGCTATCTCCAGTGTTATTGCTGAGAGTTTGGCACAACATCCAACCATCCTCACAACTGTAGACCATGTGTAGCAACACCAGCTCAGGACCTCCACATCCAGCGTCTTCACCTGTTAAGACCGTCTCAGACCAGCCACCCAAACAGCTGATGGAACAACTGGTTTGCACAACCTAAGAATTTCTGCACAAACCATCAGACACCATCTCAGGGAAACTCATCTGCATGCTGGTCACCCTCACCAGGGTCTTGACCTGACAGCAGTTTGTCGTCATAACTGACTTGAGTGGGCAACTGCTCAGCTTCAGTGGCATCTGGCAATTCGGAGAAGTGCATGTATGGTAGGTAGACGGCGTGTATGGGGCCTAAGGGTGAATAGTTTGCTTATGCTGATGTTGTGAACAGAGAGCCCCATGGTAACAGTGGGATTATGGTATGGGCTGGCATAAGCTATGGACAACAAAAACAGGTGCATTTTATTGATGGCAGTTTGAATGCACAGAGATACCGTGACGAGATCTTGAGACCCACTGTCATCCCAGTCATCTGCCACCATGACCTCACGCTGCAGCAGGATAATGCACGGGCCCATGTTGCAAGGAGCTGAAAACATCCCAGCTCTTGCATGGTCTTCATATTCACCAGACACGTCACCTACTGAGCATGTCTGGGACACTCTGGATCAGTGTGTACGATCCCACGCTCCAAATCCTGCCAATATCCAGAAACTTCACACAACCAACACACTGCTTGTAACACCGTCCTGACCCAGCAGCATTGCTGTAGAAACACTGGGCCCAATCTCCTGGTCTCCCCTCAGGTTGCCTTGGTGATTTAGAGGTGCAAACCTCCTTCAGCATTAATAACTGCTGTTAGCTCTGTTAACACTGTTAGCAGTGTCAGCATGGCTAGTGATGCTAACATAGTGTACAGCTCTAATGAGGTTTTGCCACTTAAAATGAACCCGCTTACTTACCGTAGCTACCTGCGGGAGAGATTGAAGGGTGGCCACCATGTGCTGCAGCAGTGCTGTTCTGGGACAGCATTACAAGCAGTAATCACCAAATGAGTGGCGTAACGAGCTAACTCCCACCTGACCCAGACACGGCGCAGTTTGAAGCGGACAATGCTGTAGGGTGGGCAGTTGGCACTATGTTTCAGCATGTTAACTTGCAAATAAAAAATAAAATGTAGGGAGGATATTTACAAAACAAAACATTAAAATGTCACCACTTTGTAATGGATAGTACTTTGAGATGCAGCGCTAAAGCTAACATCATTTTGTTACTGTTGTTTTTTCTAAGAATTAACTAATTAGTTACTGGTTAATTTTGTGAACCGCTTTAAAATTTTAAATATGAATTTCTTGATTTGCAATAGAGCTCACATCAGATTCTAAATCTTTGGGGTATCTGTGACCAAGAAATGCATTTCTGTTGTCATGTGAAATCCTAATAAATGTCTTTGTTTAAGATAAAAACAGTGAAGGTTAGAGTTACCTTTTATCGTGACCATCCCAAGGCTCACCTGTGTTGTAACAATGTTGTTTAATCAGCATCTTGATATGTCACACCTGTCAGGTGGATGGATTATCTTGAAAACAAATCCTTTGTGTACATATAAAAAGTCTTTAACTTATAAATGTGAAAAATGGGAGCAAAAACAAAAGTGTTGCTTTTAATTTTTGTTTAGTGTAGTTTCCTACAATCCCATTACTCATTTAACATCAGTTTCCTTAAAGGTGGTCCTCTTTCCATGTTCTGGTTTCGGTCCTGGTTTTTACGACGATAGCAGAATGATGTGTAATTTTCCTACAAAGACCTCGAGGCCTGAGTCACAGTAGGTGGGCGTTGAACGCCTTATCCAACATTAGACATCTGATTATCGTACTGCTGTATGCAAACCCTCTTCCAACATATTCCCAGAAAATGTTTTCCATCATGGCAGGTCGGTTCATGTTTTTGATTAATGAATTTATTTTAATAGATAAGCATTGCTTAACCAACCATTTTATAGTGAATATGATTAATTTGTTTTCACTTGGAAGAAACACGTCTTGACTTTCAGTCAGCTGAATCACCATAATGACTGACATTACACTTCATTTAGCTGTAATGTTGCGTACGCATTGCAAGACACTAAATAAGAAAAACCTGGATTCCCAGGGGAAAAAGTACACTGAACAAGACTTAATCTAAGTTCACTTAATATACTTATTGGCGACGTTCTAAACATGTGCTATTTTTGATGTACTAACAATGAACTTAGTGTGCTAATGGTGTCTCATTAGTGCCATTTAAGATAAGCAAAATTACATCCCCAATACCAAAACGGCTGGGATGCTGTGTAAAACATAGGTAAAAAGAGAAGGCAATGACTTGCAATCCTTTTTCGACCTGTATTCAATTTTACACAATATAAAGACATTTAATGTTCAAACTGATAAACCTTAATTGTTTTTCGTGAATATACACTCATTCTGAATTTGATGTCTGCAAAACATTCGAAACAAGATGGGAAAGGAGCAAGAAAAGACTGGGAAAGTTATGAAATGCTCAGAAACACCTGTTTGGAAAGCTCCACAGATAAACAGGTTAGTTGGTATCAGGTGTTAGTATTATGACTGGGTATGAGAGGGGCATCCTCGACAGGTAAGGATGACTAAGGTTCACCACTTAGCGGAAAACTACGTGAGCAAATAGTGCAACAGTTTAAGAATAAGCGCACAATTGCAAAGAATTTAGTGATTTCACATCTAAAATCGATGATATCATCGAAAGATTCAGAGAATGTTGAGAAATCAAGGCTAATCAGAGGATCCCCGGCTCCTCCTGTCTGCATGTTGAAGTATCCTTGAGCAAGATGCTGAACACCAAACTGCTCCTGATGGCTGCTCCATCGGTGTGTGAGATGGTGTGAATGATTACTGAGTAGCAGGTGGCACCATGTATGGCAGCCTCGGCCACCAGTGTGTGTATAAACGCTTTGAGTGGTCGGAAGACTAGAAAGCGCTATACAAGTGCAGGTCCATTTACCATTAACCATCTGCAAATACAAGTTAAGACAGGTGTCGTCCTGCACTTGTTACAACAGCGTGGCTTCGTAGGTAAAGGGTGCAGGCAGTAGACAGGCCTTCCTGCAGTCCAGACCTGTCTCCCATTGAACATGTGTGGGACATTATGAAGCTCAAAATATGACAACAGAGACCCCGGACTGTTGAGCAACTGAAATCGTATGTCAAGCAAGAATGGGAAAGAAATTCACCTTCAAAACTTACACTTACTGAGTGCTGTTAAGGAAAGAGGTGATGTAACACAGAGGTAAATGTGCCCCTCCCAACTTTTGTGAAATATGTTGCAGGTATTAAATTCAGAACGAGTATAGATTTAGAAAAAAAACAATACAGTTTGAACATTAAACATCTTGTCTTCATACTCTATCCAGTTGAATATTGGTCGAATTTTTTAAATTTATGTTTTACACAGGGTCTCAACTTTTTCAGAATTGGATACACACTACATGATATCAGTTGATTCTAGCCCAACGCAGCGACGCACGGTGTCGGCAAAGATCGTGAACGACAATAAGCGTGGTACACGATAATCCATCGTTACATCTCGTGTAGTGTGTCATAGTAGACGACAACTCACGCCACGTCTGGGACGTCTCATGACGTTCCCGACAGAAAGTCTAGCATGTTTGATTTTCTTTTTGTCGTTCACAACTTCTCCTATCACAACCGTCACGCTGACCAATGGAAACACAGAGCAATCTGCTGCCATGGAAACAACTGTATGTCAACATCACCCCAGCCTTTATGATATTTCCTCTAAAGACAGTACCACACAGAGTGAAAAGGGTAACAATGATGGGGAGCAACAGCAGAGGCAATTTATCAAACTGGTGAGTACCGTCATTAGCATCAGGCTAGTAAAGGATGTTGTTTCTTCATAATGGAGCTTATAAAGGAATTAAAAAAAAAAAAAAATAGTGGCGGGGTGTTTACTTACCACAACTGCAAAGGCTGCCAGCTTCATTTGAAACGCCTTGATAAAGTTACTGCATCGCACCATCATTTCAAACTCAACACTTCCTGTATCTGCATAAAATTAAAAGCCCCTTATGACTTCGTTCAAGAGGATCTCTTTATTTTCTAAACAGGCTTTTATTGTGAAACATTTGCAGGAACTTGTTGTGGAGGATTCAGTGGCTTGCATGTTTGCATGCAGCACTTCAAATGTAGCTACTGACATCTGGTGGCACTTTTTACATTACTGCAACTACATTTTGGCTGGCATGTGAACGGACACAGTGACTGAAATAATAGTAATAATAATAATAATAATAATAATAATAATAATAACGATGGCATGATTTTATGAGTCCACAATCACATTATCTGATATAGGTACTGTCGGAACAGACAAAAATGTCGTGTAGCGTGAGCCCGGCATAACGTACTTGAAAATAGTTAAGTACTACTTTTTCTAATAATGCTGTACTTTTTAAACATATACTTTAATTCAACTTTGTTTATACTGGAAGTAGTTGTTAACTGTGTTTTGAGTCCACTTGAAAGTCATCACAAAGTCAAATAAATATATTTTCAACACATTTTACGTCAACTATGTTATATTTATTGTATATGTTTATAGCAGTTGTCTGAAACCTGGACTGAAATATAGTTAAAGTAGAAAAAGCATTAGTAAGTATTAGTAATAAAAGATGTTTGGAAGAACAGATAGTACCGTCAAGTACACTTAATCGTATTTCAGTGTGACTTTAGTGATACTCTTCTGATATATTATTAGTAGATTAAGTACCCTGTGAGTACGTCAAAAATAACACACTTTTCGTACACTAATCACATGCTAATGGAAGCATCCTAAGTATACTTAGATTATGTGTACTTAAGTATACTTTCTTTTCACAACACTGCAACAGCTGTGTGTTTAAATCTTAGTCATCATAAAATAAAAAAAGGACAAGGTGAAGATGTGTTAATGTATTTCAATAACCAGAGCAAATCTTTTAAAATAGGTTTGCAGATGATGAAACAACTGGTGACATGTTATAGTGTGGGAGTGACTGAACTCTGTGGTCTCACCGCTAGGAATGTCATCACTCAGTACGTCCAGGAAGTCGGTGGCTGGGTTCAAGTCACCCATTTCCAGGATGGATTTCTTCTTTGGATTCTTTGGTTGGCTGAAGTGAAGGAAGTTGTCAAGCTTCCCTGCTTCTGAGTGAGACAGACCTGAGGAGCAGTGTACATTGGCACGTAACTCAAGCTGATTCGCAGCAGCGATGATGCAATTTTTCAGCAGAATTTGGAGAAGTGTTATGAAATGTTTCCTAAAGTGCTGTTTATCATACATGTATCTGTCCAATTAAAATAAATAGCACATTTTATGAAACACCTCAGGGTCATTCACACACAGCAGCAAATGTACACACCCCACCAGACACCATGTGGCAGAGCGATATATATATATTTACCACCGAAGCTGCGGTTGATCTGGACGAGGCCGTGAGGACTCCTGACGAAGGCGCCGCGTGGCGCCACAGACACTTCGTCATCGATGTGATGAACTGTTACTGCAAGCCTCCTCTCCTCGTTGACTTTGGTCTGAAACCAAGAACAGTCCATTACTAAGCTGTAATTCCATGGCTGTACCAATACAGCTGATATCTGCCAGAGAAAATAAATCACTTATGATCCTCGGCTTTGAGATTAAATTCTTTCACACTAATTCTTCATGAATACAAACACTGGTTTGTTGCAGCTGGCCTGGATTTTATGGTGAGCTAGTGTATCTGTTGTCTCTTCTTCAGTTACATCTTCTTTTGTGTGTTTGATTTTGGTCCCACATCCATCCTTGTTTTAACTTTACTAATAACTCTACTGCACAAAGCTACAGTGCTACAACAGCATAGGCTTCCTTTTAACATTATGGGGGACACATATAGGATTTGAGGGTCCTCCATCAGAAGGTTTTGAGCATCAAAACTTAATTTCATGTATTCTGGTGAATTTTAATGCTTCAATTTTAGGTATAAATGTCTTGAATTCAATTAAAGTCCTCTGATACTTCTATGTTTTTTCTTGGGAGAGACACATGCACATGTTGTAAATATTAATGAGATGTATGGATTTGAATTTATTAAAAAAAAAAAAAAAAAAAACTTTGTGTGGTACTATTGACCCTTTGAAATCTGGAGCGACGTCACGTTTCTTGGGCTGCTGTCAAATGCTTTTTGCAAGTATTCAAACCATTGAACTCTGAGGAAACTGGTGCAATTTTATACATTTTAAAAACATGAGGAAAAAGGCAAAGAGCAACTTGTTTAGAAATGTTCCATAAACTGCAAAAAAAATACTAGATTTAGAAAATCATTTTTAAAAAGCTCTGGAAAAACTGTATTTACAATTATCATTATTATATATTTAAAATTATGTTAGGGAATTAATATAATTTTTAAGTTCTTTATCCACATCATTTCCTTGTTTATTTTTAAGTTTCTTTTCTTTTTTTAAACTAATTTCTTGTGTTTAATTTTCTCTTTTTACTCAGTTCTTGCTAATGTTTTTGGGTCACTTCTTCTCTGGTTGCTCATCACCTTCTCCCCATGTTTTTGGGAGAAACCCAGCCACTGTCAGGTTTCAGAGGGTTAAATACTATAATAACACTTGGTCTTGAGTTTCATCAGTCAGCTAAATATTTTCACTATGTTCAAATTACAACTACACATTCTTGATCAGTGGTGGATGAAGCAGTAGAAAGCTATACCTGAGTACAAGTGGTAGATGTTATTGTTAATAGATGGGAACATTTTTGACATTTTGACCTTAAGGAGAAGACTTTAGGGTGTTTTGAAACCATAACTAGGAAAATCTTAACTTAACCGGCCCCTGAATTTACTGTATTTAAGTATCAAAAGTTATGATAAGATATTAAATTTACTTTGGGAGCATATATTACATTTGAAGAAAAACAAGGTCTTATTCACAATTGAAAGGACTAAATCTAGTTTTTCCTTCTTTCATTCATCTGTCTGTCCCTTCCTCCCACCCTTCCTTCCCTATTGTGTAGTAAGTAACTAAGATGGTTGGGGGCAATGTATTGAAGTAGATGTATACATTTTATTTAGGAAATGTGAAAGTTGACAGAAATATAAAAACTCATGTACAGTACTGATACTCCCAAAAATACTTTATTAAAATTATTATTACTATTATTATTATTTTATTTTTTTACCTTAATTTAGTTGCTAAGGCTTTTTTTGCAATGGTCTAGGGATTCCTTAAGTATAAGACCAAGACAAGGAGAAAACTATAAACACTTAAGTGAACATTTTAAGGAAACCTTAAGGAGGAGACTTACACTTCAAGAAAAAGGTCTTATTCCCAACTTAAAGGATTTAAAGAACAAAATCCAATTTTTCCCTCCTCATTTGATCCTCCTCCCTCCTCTTTTTTTGTAGTAAGTGACTAAGATGCATTTTATTTAGGCAATGTAGTGCAGTAAAAGTGAAAGTTGACAGAAATATAAAATACTTAAACAAAGTACAGATACTCCCAGAGAGTACCTAGGTGCACACCACTGGTGTCAATCATACTCACCACCACCTCCTCTTCATCTTTCTCTCCTTGCCTGAGGATCTCTGAGTGCTCATACATATGTGAGGGGTCTCCTGTGAAGCGACCCTTTGCAGCTTTGGACACCTGCTCAATCTCAGCATCTGTGGCAGGAGACAGCATGAGCCAGTCCGTGCAGTTGAGGCTGGATAGAGACAGACAGACAGACAGACAGACAGACAGGTGTTTCACACAGTGAGGGGCAGACATACAGTGAGACATAATCACTGTTGAGGCTGTCTTACCTGTAGAGGTTCTTTCTATCCTGTATTTCATCCTCTCCTCTCCCCTGAGCGATAAAATAATCCTCCTTTAGTCCCAGTATTTTGCCCCAAAACAGGACTCGATGGAACTTGTAGTTTTTCTTCAGGAGCACTAAGGAAGTCTGCAGCGCGGCTCTCTGCTCGACGTTCAAAGTGTTTCCGCTGCCGGCAACGAGCTCCAGAGAATAATACAACGAGTCTGCGTCCATTGTTTGAGTAATAAATTACTTTAAACCTAGTTACCTTAACGTTATCTGGCGGTTTGAACTACCTGCTTGCTAGCTAGCTAGCTAACATAACGGCTAACCGAAGCCTTCCGGTCCGAACGCTAGTTTGGTTGCTAATGACAACGCGCCTCGTTGACACGGTTGTCATAGCAACGCGTCCGGTTTTTTTAAATCTTTCTTTTTACTCGTTTCTTCTTCAAATAACTTGTCTTTTGCTCTGTTAATGTCACAGTTAAAACGTAAACTAAATTGCTGAGGTAACAGTTTGGGAATGTTTGCTTGTAGTGTTTAGACAAACCGGACCACGCGCGAGTCTGCGCTGACGTCATCCCCTCCATCTTTTCCAGTGAGTGCGTGCAGGAAGGAGCATCCACCAGATGAGCAGACACAGTCCATAAATATTGACTGTATTTAGTTTAATTTGTCACCAGGGGAGAAGAAACAGCAGCTTTCTGTCTCATCCCACACACGGCTGATGAGGAATAAACCCTAAACCACTGGCGCTTAGAGACAAACACACAGTTTCCATTTCACACAAGAGTGTAGTTTACAGGGGGACACAGGGGGCACGACCCCTGCAGAAGGCAGTATTGGACCCCTCTGCTTTTATACAGTCTGAAAACTATATTATAAACCAGTTTTTGGTAAGTTACTCTCAAAATGTAATATAATATATATTAGTAGTTACCATCATTTGAAAGTGATATGTTAAATTACAACAATACTCGCTGTGCACAGCGATACGTTACTCATTTCATTACTTTTGCGTTACTTTAACCAAAATGACCTCAGAAGAATAGGCATTTTAAATGGAGGAGGTTCATGTTGTTTCACAGCAGCTAATCAAAGCACAGAGGCTCCAGTTTATTACTGTTCATTTCAAATTCAGTGGTGCAGGTCTGACCCATTCATGCACTCACATACAGTGGTTACCACTTTGTATTAAAATCCCTTGCTTATATAAATATCAGTGTGATGATATAGAACAATTAAATGGTCTAGACCTTTAAAAAAAAAAGAATATTCTTGGACGCAGGAGGGGTCAGGCATAGGATCAAAGTCTGATAATTATGAGATATGGATAAATATTTGTGGGCCTGTGATATGAAACATAATAAACAAATGTTGAAGTTAGCACAACAAACAGATTGCCTTGCGATCAAGTCACTATGACGAGCGCACATTATTACACAGCCCGCCGGCTCTCTGTGTGCCGATCAGCTACAGCAGCACCAGAGAGAGAGTTGTGCATACAAATGAGATGGTGTGCTGGAGTTGCTCTGCAGTTGTAGGGGACGTAAATGGAAACACATCCAACATATACAACATGCACAGGCCAGATGTGCCGATTACCGGGATGAGGAAAAAACAGAGGCCAGCTCCTTATCCCCGCTGCTTTCAGGCAGCCTTAGGATGCAAAAGCAGAACGGGATACAGTGCAGGTATATGTATGGAAACACACTGGACATAAATAAATATATAAATATAAGGTAGCATACAATGATTGACATGACAACACACAATAACGGATACTATTTTTTCTGATGGAGCACGGAGATGAATGAAAAATGAAAACAATAAAACAGTTTATTTCGATGGTAATTGCGCCGCATGACAATGTAAATGTAATAATATTACCTGAAATCCTGTTGGTAATGCATTATATTACTTTTACTTACTTACTTTTGTCATTTTTAAGATTTGAAAGTTGTGATGATTACTTCATCTTATAAAGTATCGCAAATTATGTATAAAATGAATGGAGAGTATGGAAATGAGAATAATTTAATAAAAAAAAACAAATAGGAATTTCCAAAACTTGTGTAAAATCTTTAAAAGTGGCAACAGTATCTGTTATAGCCGTCACATTTGTTGAAGCTGAGCCCAAATGCAGACACAAGATAGGTAAGATGATTTGACACAAGTCTTTTGATGAAAGACGCTGAACGGTTAAGGGGTCTTGGTATCTGACTGGCATCTCTGGTAAAAGGAGAACAGGTGTTAAGTCTAGGCTAGCAAATTAAGAGATGTCTTAGACTGGTAAGCTAACTGAACAAGTGCTACATGTGTGACTCATCACAAACTGAGTAGGCACTACAGTCCATCAGAGACTGGAAGCAGGCACTTGGTATTTGTAGTGGAGAGGAGTGGCTTGATTGGAGGAGCGGTGTGCTGATTACAGATGGAGATCGGGTGTGCTGATTGCGAATGGAGAGCTGGTGTGCTGAGAGCAGGACAAAGAGAGAGCGAGGGAGGAAGGAAAGGCACGTGTACACAAAAAACAAAATACACCAAGCATACTACATTCACACAAATGTAAAAATAAATAAAAGCTCACACACACCCCCACCACCACATACACACTGATGTCACGGGAGGTCACAGAAGAGGAGTTGTGACAATAGTGGAGCTTTGATTGTCATGTTTAAACATTATAAGAGATACACTTTAAAAATCTTGAGCTCCACAGAGTTAAATGGGGTTAGTATTGTATTTCTGATATATCGCCAAAAGTTTAAAAGAGATCAAATCCCTTTGCAAACTTTGTGACGTATTAACATGAATAAATGCAAATACACCTCCTTTATTGTTTAGTGCAAAGTTTCTTAATCAATGTGAGGCCTGAAATGTGCCAATATACCATCATATATTACCTCAAAATATAAGTAACTCTCTTTTCAAAAGGTGCCCATGTGAAATTTCCATGTATGACTACTGTGTATTCAAAAGCATGTCGGCTGTAGTTCTTTAACAAAGACATATTTTGGTTATTTATTTATTTCACCTTTTTTTAACCTGGAATTCCCATTGAGGTTGAAAATCTTAGGAAACCTGGATACTCACATTGCTTTGAGGTGTAGGGCAGATGCCCTATTTTCAATATTTTCACTTCATCTTATAAAATATATATGTATAAATATAATGTATAAATTATTTTTGTTATGACTATCTTGATCATGATCATTCACCCAGCAACCAAGGCGTTCCCAGGCCAGATGAGATATGTAATCCCTCCAGTGTGTTCTGTGTCTGCCCCGGGGCCTCCTACCAGTGGGATGTGTCTGGTACACCTCTAGTGGGAGGCGCCTAGGAG
>JAPZEB010001204.1:0-13682 GCA_029783705.1 Chaetodon striatus
GATCTAACCTGTTTTTTTTTTCTTTTCTTTAAGGACAATCCAGAAATACATTTTCCCTGAAAGTCACATGACTCTGAAAATGCTGCTTATATTTGTTCAAGTTGTACAACAACATTAGAGAGTATCAAAATTCAAATTACCACAGTACCCTGAAACCCCCTCAGTTTTCTGAGGGTTAATGATGCACACCTGGGGACACTTGTTAGCCTGTTCCAATGTGTGTTCACTGAATGATAGGAAGGACTCTTGTCTTGCCTCTGCAGGATCCTTCCTTGGAAGGGCCTGTCCTCCCAAGTAAGGATCCTTGACTTTGAGAAACACCTGGTTACATCCTTAGTACACTTGGCTAAGTAGCTGGTAAGTAAGGCTAAGTAAGGCTTGGCTAAGTAACTTAAGGGTACAAAATGCAGTTCAATGAATGCAAAGCAAAATGTAGGTGTCAAACACACTAGTTGCTGTTTGCTGGAAGATTTAGGGCAGACCACACTAGCCCTGGGTTTAAAACAGCAAAAACCTATTGCTGTAACATACCTCATAGTCTGAGCTTCTTGCAGGGAATTCAGTAATGAACAACAGGGTGTTCTTGAAAATGATATCAGTGTGTTTAAAAGGTGCTCTTGATGTAATGTGTAGCTGCTCCAATGACAGTGTTTACTGGAAAAAACACAATAAAGCCCAGTAATTTTGTTTTGTTATTGCTCTGAACATCAGATAGAGACAGATGTGTTTCAACTGTAGATCATAATTATCTCTCTCTCTCTCTCTCTCCTTTTTCCACCTCTTTCTTTCCTTCATTTCTCTCTACAGCTGTTCATTTAGCTGAAATGGGGGATCATTTAGTCCTGTTGGGATGGAACATAAAAGCATTTTGCTTTAATTAGGCTGCACAACAACATAATCAATCCTCTGGATAGAGTCACTAGGTGTATGTGTCACATAGCAGATTTGTGTGATTATTGATACTGTGATTTATTTATTTTTGCTGTGTTGCATGATATTTATGGTCTTCTTGTAAATGTTTTTGTCTGTTTGGTTCCCTCTTTAATCTCAGACTTTCCCAATTTTTTATCCATCTAGGCCCTGGTCTCTGAGTTAGCCTGGTCTCACTGCCACAGCCTACCTACATTCAAATGACTGGGAAGAGTGGCGTTTTTTGCCATAACGCCAGATTAGTGGAAATGCAGCTGTAGTCTCTTCATGCCACTTGGGTAGATTTGAAAGCTAACTGCAAATGCACTCTAGACGGACTGAGATCCAAATGTTTAAACCACCTTCAGAAGGAATTCAGATGTTGAAAAGGTTTAAAGACACATACATAATCTTTATTCCTCCCAACAGTGTAATTGTGTCAGTGAGCGGCCTCCACAAAGTCTATCTGTGGGCCTGACCAGTTTTTCCCTGTGATAATGGCAAATAAAAATTTACAGGTAATAAGGCTATACATCCTTATAAGATGCTTTTTTCCATTATTATGTATTATGTACAAGACTATTCAATTCCTTTTGTTTATTTGTTTAATAGAAGTATCGCAAATATGCTTATTGATCAATTATAAGACATCCGTAGGCACTGGTTAGAAACAGTAAACAAATGTAAGATGTTAATTAAAGCCTTGTGAGTCGTGTATAATTCATTCACTGAGTCCTATTGACTTGCTTATGTCATTATTTACCCTTTACTAAGCTTTTTTGGTGTTTTATAAGAAATAATAGTACTTTATGCTACATTTTTTAGCAGTTCTGTACTCACTACTTAACAGTTAAGTATTTTTTTTTGCAGTTTTTGCAGCTCTGAAAATTACTCTATGTGACTTTCAGACCATTTATAGCAGCGAACAATTATTTCCTGTCTATGCAAAGACTTACTGTAGTAATGGTGTCCTGAGCAGAGAGAAAATTAGACAGAAGAGAAAACAGAAATGGCTGGGCCCTTGAAAAGGTCTAGTGAACAGCCCTTTACCAGATTTGATTTACTTATATTAACACATGCATTTTAACTGCGAGAGACTAATTCAGTGATAACAGGGACAGTTTTTGCTATGGACAATGTGGGCGACCACCCAGGGCACAATCTATGTGATGGTGCACCAGAGACCTTCTTATGAGGAGACTGAACACTCCAGTATAAGTGAATGGAGGAATTTGAAACGCCAATATGGCGGTCGTACGCACATGTCCCACCTCTTCCGCCACTCACAAAGCAAAAATATAAACGCAACACTTTTGCTTTTGCTCCCATTTTTCATTAGCTGAACTCAAAGATCTAAAACATTTTTTTTATATACACAAAAGACCATTTCTCTTAAATATTGTTCATATTTATTATATTGGTAATTTTTTTTGTCAATCATGTTGTCAAACTTAACGACGAGTTTGGTCAGTTTGCTGTGGAGAGGACTCCGGAAGGAGGGATTATTAAATACGCTGCGCTCCAGGGTTCCCCACCCCTCAAACAAAGCCTACGCACCGGTGACGTCTTACGTTGGTGGGGCTGTATATTGAAACGGTGTCATGAAGCTTTGCGCGTGCGCAGTTGAATAACCTGAGGAAGAAAAAAAACGTTTTAAACCTTATGAAGGAACATAACTCAGAAGTCTTCTCATGGATGTGGATCAGTCTTTTTTGCTGATGCCATTCATATAGGTTTTATGTCCCAGCGAGCTCTGGAAGTAGAGAACCAGAACCTAACCCATTCATTTTCAATGGGTGAAGGGCAGTTAAGTTCAAATAGCTGCCCTGGCGCGTTTCAAAGATGGCGTCAGAGTGTTATGACTTGCCTTAGAAGGACTTTGGTTCAGTTCACACAGCACAATGCCACAGATGTCACAAGTTTTGAGGGAGCGTGCAATTGACATACTGACTGCAGGAATGTTCACCAGAGCTGTTGCCCGTGAATTGAATGTTCATTTCTCTACCATAAGCCGTCTCCAAAGGCATTTCAGACAATTTGGCAGTACATCCAACTGGCCTCAAGAAAGTCTGCATTGAAGTTTGTGCTGATTTATATCGTCTGCAGTTCAGTCTGGACCAAATTGGTGGACCAACTGAATAACAAACCAATATGGCTGTCCCTAAAATCAAACTGCTGGAGTAACAACAAAAGATTTAAAGAATTCTAAGCACTTAATGTAATGTAATGTAGCACAGGCAAAACTGCACGTATTGTAACGCATTTTAGGACAACTGGTATGTACCATCCTTCTTTGAAACCGCATTTAGTGGGTGGTCAATTTTGATAGACTATGGGTCTGGGGGCATTTACTAATATACTCCATGCTACACATTGTTTCTTCTAATGGTGTCTACACCAGATGGGGCTTAAAGTAATTCAGCTAGAGATGACATAGAGGAAGTAAAAACTTAAACGAGTATTTCACTGCTGAAAAGATGGCCTTTTAATAAAACCAGGATGTGTCTGTAGTAGAAAGACACAAATACTTTTGAAATTGGTGCTACATGAGCAGAGAAAACAGAGAAAAAGGAATGTAACATTCGCTTTTGTTCAAGAGGTAGAAAATCAGAACTACCAGAATGCACTGTGCTGCACTAGACCAATAAATGCCCCCGCTGGTGGGTAATGCAGAACCGTCTGAAACAACTGCAGCTGGTTGGTAACAAAAGAGCTTGTTTTACAGTTAAACATTAAGCTACAACATGTTTCTGGAAATGTCTGAGGTGAAAAATAGGCAATTCTGTAACAGAAACTTGGTTTATATTTGATGAGCACAGCTTAGGTGGGATTTATAACTTGTGCGGCAGACCCTACGCCATCGCCTATCTATGTCACTCTACAGTTACACCTCCAGAGCACTAGTCAGTGGCGGGGTGTCTGTGAAGTGCTGTAAAGTTTAGTTGATTCAAAACACACCCAAATACACATTAAACGTGGCTTATTAGACAATTTCACTACACTGTAACATTCACAGTGTTGGGCACATTTTCCCCACAAATACAACATGCTTTTTAACACAAGCCTATGGCATTTTACATTATATAAATCAGCAGCTAGCGGACTTTTACTCTTCTCATATGAATCCAGGATAAATCCCTAAGTATAAATCCCCCAAGGATAAATAAATGCTATTTTTGTGGAAGCTTTATTGCCCTCACAATTCTTTGTTTCTTATCTGTAAAATAAAAGTAAATAATATCTTCCCTTCCACTGAGGGAAATGATTACAAATTACAAAATTAGACAAGTCTTAGTTGCTGCAACTTGTAGTTCCATTTCTGATAAGGCTCTATGTCAACACAGAGCCCACGCTGTAGATACAGCATTGATTCAAAGCGGAAGCATACATTCTGCCTTAGTTTTATTGTTTGTTCTCAGTTTTTTATAACTCGGTTTTGCTATGCAGGAAACCATATGGCACCTATTTCCTACTCACAAACTCTTGCCATTGCAGCTAAACATGACAAATATGTTTCTAAAAACATTTTAGGATAGAAATAGGCAATGCAGTAACATAATTTTGATTCATATTCAATCAGCACTACCTAGTTTAACCGTCTAATCAGATTTTAGTCAGAGTTTGAGAGAATCTATTTGTAGGGGTTAGCTGATTGCTGCCTGTTTCAAGCATTGCTGAAGGACCACCCCCATAAGAGGCTCTCCTCCTGTCCTCTGTGCCTGGATAGTATGAGCTAACACAGCACAAACATGATCTCATCACTACTCTTCATATTTTGCCTCTTGAGCAGAAGCCTCACAGCAGCAATTAACATCCGACACCGAGTCGTTAATCTCACGCTGACAGTAAAACAGCTTGACCATCTTAAACCTGTAAATAACCATTGGGTAACGTCAGTTGTGTGATACAAACAATTCCTGAGTGTCTGTGATTCCAGTCATAGTGCTCCTTTCTCACAGCAGCAGTTTTGATGATACACAAAGAGAGAGAGGGACAAGGAGCCAATCAATCAATACACTGCGTACAGCCCTACAATAACATGAGATTTTAACCCAGGTAACAAGGAGGAGAAGCTGTAAAAAGTAAAACTAATAATACACATACCATAAGTTATCCAATTATTCCTGCAGTACAGTTGTTATGCTTTGCTCGGCAGTGTGTGGTCCAGAAGCTGAGAGCCGTTTTGGAAAATAGCCTCAAACAAGGCCATGAAATTGGGATGAAGATAAAAAGAGAAAAGCTGAAGATTGAGCACACGTGAGTGTGTGTGTGTGTGTGTGTGTGTGTGTGTGTGTGTGTGAGACAGAGAGGTAGATAGTGCGACAGCCTCTGCAACTGTGAACTCTGCCAAATATGGTTTCCTGTGGGTACACCTTTACAGTTAAGTAAGAAGTAAATCCAGAAGAAAGTCTCTTGTTGTTAAGTTGTGAACCTTTGTTCCTCTTTGCAAGAAGACTGTTGGAGGAAATGAGAAACGTTTTCCAGATGGCCGTGCATATAGCCCCATTCAGCTGTGGTGTGAAAACGATCTGACTCCAATACATGTACACAGACATATGCCAGATACACCACTAAACATGTGCACAGCATATAGTGCTCATATACTGCAGTTTGTTGGCTGCGGGTGCAAAGACACACATGGTTCATGGCTCCACCTTTGTCTTATTTTTAAGTTTATTTCAGGCCCAATCAGATAGTAAGCTAAGTTTCCTGCATCCCTCCATCCTCCTCCATTACCTATCAGATTAATAATAGCAATTTTGTTATTGGACAATGCACAACTTTCCATATCCTGCTTGTTATTATAACTGTTGCACACCAGCAGTGATTTGAACAATATATATGTTTTAATCACACTGAGTACATTGTAAATGTCTGGTCATATTTACATTAGTTTAAAATTGATTTCTTAAATGGTGATAAAGATCTACCATTTAATCATGTAATCATAGTTTTACCCCAAATGTTGAAAATACAGCTGAATCTTGAACTGTTTTGACTGTTGCCTGTGATTCCTATAACTATATAAGTGCTGTCAGACAATTATATTAAAAAAAAATGCTATTAAGGGGTTCTTGAGATATCACGTTCATAAGGATAAGACAGACAATGTCACAGTGACCTTGACCTTTGACCACCAAAATCTTATCAGTCCATTATTGAGTCCAAATGGATGTTTGTGCCAAATTTGAAGAAATTCCCTCAAGGTATTCTTAAGATATCACATTCACGAGAATGTCTCTATAAAGACCAAAGACTAATCAGTTCATAGTTGAGTCCAAGTAGACATCTGTGCCAAACTGGAAGAACTGCCCTTGAGGCACTCTTGAGATACTGTGTTCACAAAGATGGGACAATATGGATGGACAATCTTGGCACACCAAAACACCAAAATCACATCAGGCAACACAATTTGCTCTCGTGTGTGCCAAGTTTTGTGAGTTTTCGGGTATGCCTTGCCCCTCAAAAACAACTTTGTGTTTTATGGCGAATAAGACGACGCCACGGTGATAGTGGTTAACGAAACCTCAAAGGCTTGTGGTTTGATCATCATCAAGGTCTTGGGACTATTTATAAGCAAAACTGAGGTGGTTCGGGTGAACCTGGTAGAAGAGGGACATGAAAGAATGACAAAAGTAACTTTCTGCTGCCAGTAGGTGGTGCAATGATGCTGATTCAAAATTTCTCTGTAGATGTTTTCAGGGCTGGACTGTTATCATATGTGTGAAGTTAGAAAGATATGTCCACATTCAGTTAAGTTACAGCAACTTTTGTAATCATGGCGAAACATCAAAGTTCGCCGCCAGGCCATAGTCACGCCCTTTGATGAAAACTCACAGTTGTCAAAAGAAAGCATCATCAATGCCTTATGAATAACTTCACCAAGTTTGAAGTTGATGTGGTCAACTTTGGAGGAGATGTGCTTCAAGGTATAAAACATGACATTTTCTATTACCTGTAGGGGCGCTATATTATTAACAAAAATTCGAATTTTATTTTAATTCAATCTATCAAATCACAAATGGATGGCACTGACTTCCTGGTATTTGAAGCTCGATGTCTCATCCAAAAATAAAAAGTACTTTGAAAAAATGTTCTGAGGTTTGCAAGCCAGACAATGCACATCTGCTTCTCTCAGTGTGAGGATCGAAAGGTTTACTGAGTATTTCATGGTTTGACTTGGAGCAACAAAGTCTTATGGAGAGTTCTATCAGCCTGGCAGATCCTTACATCTTTGCCTAATCTCCAAGCACCTTTCCCTGTGTTTACCCTGATGCAGTATCTAATTTGATCTCTATTTATGAATAGATCAATCAATTTTATTTATAAAGCCCAATGTCACAAATCATAATTTGCCTCAGAGTCCTTTGGACCCTCACAGTGGATAAGGAAAAACTCCCCCAAAATACCCCTTTAACGGGGAAAACCCCTTTAATGGGGGAAAAACCTCTTTAACAGGGAAAAATATATATCTTATTTAGGTGTCCTCAAGCAAGATTCAGAGTTGGAACTCACTGTGGGTCTTATGTTCAGCACTTCACTTTCTCCATCTGCATCTTCGGGTGATATTTTTTCTTGTGGTGCACTGGCATAAGTGGTGCAGTGTGGATCAGTGTGGATGAATGAAAATGAAAACAATAAACGTTGGTTGGTATCGCCTTACATGACATTGTAAATGTTCTGCATCTTTCAGTTCATTGTTTTCATTAAAATACACCACAATTTTAAAGCGAGTTGAAGTTATTATAATTACTTCATATACATGTGTTGTCTGTCCAATCCAACTGAGTCACCATCTAAAACTTTTACATCAAAATCAGCTCCCCAGGAAGTGAAATATGGCTACATCTGATTTACGCAGCCATTTTGAGTTTTGAACATGTCAGAAATGGATTCAGCATTCTCAATAACCCCAATAACCTTAATAACCCTCAATAACCCCTCAAAAAACACTCCATTACTGTCCAAATTGGCTGAGCAGTTGCTGAAATATTGTCTATATAAGTGATTATGCTAATAATTCCTAATTATGCAAATTTCCCAACATAAGCAAACAAGCATCCAGCACTTTCTAAATGCTGGGGACCCATTCTTTACATCTGGGGCACTCAACACTTCTGGGTTCACATTGCTGGTGCACATTTTCTCTGATATCAGGTATAGTGACAAAGTTAGGCCATATGTTGTGTGTGATATTTTGAAATAAAATGGCAGCAAGCCCCAGGATCTTACTTGGCTACTTTCCCCTTTGTGTTAGGATACTCCGTGCAAAAATTTCATACATCTATGACTATTTATGCCGTCATAGTGCCCTAATATTTATTTATATCATTTTGCCAGAAACACTCTTGAGACCAAACGCCCTGAGTTATGGGTGCTCGTAATCAACTTGTGATGGTCCAAGACATAGGCTAACATGAAACTGTAATTAAAAAAGGACGGAGAAAACATAACAAGGGCTGAACCTGGCTCCTGGCCTATGCTATATTGCCTTGTTACTGCTAAAATATAATATATATCTGTGATGCATTACTTGTGTGATGCCTTACCCACAACACTGGGTTTATGTAGTAGGTTTAAACTAAACACTACAGAACTATATATTGTTTGTGGTGCAGAGGGTTGGGAAACTCCCCTAAATGCTCTGATAACACAGTTCTTTCCAAGGTAGAGGTTAATGTGAACACACACACTTAAACAGATGTGTAGCTACAACACACACACATACACACAGTAAGACATCTGAGTTTAAAGTGTCCAGTGTACCTGTTCTAACTTCAGGGGTCCAGAACTTTGAGTGCCGCAATTCACCTCAGCCAAAGGAAACACGACTGACATCACTGAGGCTCCTATTACCACAGAAATAAAGAAGGAAAGAAAGAAAGAAAGAAAGAAAAAGAAAGAAAGAGGACCTGCTGCCAACAGACGGCCTCCTTTATGGTTAAATCAGAGTCATCTTCCCACAGGTACATTTGCACTGGTGTACTTCAAAGACAAGCATAAATGCAGCCCCAAGGGGCACAAGCCAGTGTTGTCATTGGGCCAGTCTCAAGCCCGGATGAATGCATAGATGCAATGCCTAAGTGTTGTTTTGGTTATAAGATATGAGCTTGCAGCTTTAGAGTTGATAGTGCATGGAGCACCCCGGGGGTTTTCTCTGATGTAAGTCTAGTTTAATCCTTGGACACACATAATGTAATTTGTACTAACTGACCTTCATGACCAATTCACTTTATTCAACAAGCCTTAGTGCTTGACAAAATGAATAATTTGACAGCTTCCAAAAACAACTCACAGGACTGATATGTTTCCTGCGCCTATCAATTGTATGGTTATGATCTGGACAAGTTTAGGAATTTAAAACTACTTGGTTACTGTTAGATGGTCTTCATGGTTAAAAGAAATTAACTTTGCATTTTGGTAGCAGATGGAGCAAACGGCTTAAAAAAGTAGACCCAGCCATTCACTCAGACCTCCTTCCTCCTGATTTGTAATGCTATGAAAATTTCCATTTATGCTATTTCAGGCGTCATGATATACTTAACCACAGCACGTCTTGTGTCAGGGAACTTCTGTCCTCATCTTTTTTTTTGGAGCTTTTAATGATATCTCACAACCCTAATCAGTTTAGCATTTAACACCATAGTTCCATCCAGGCTGGTCACAAAGCTCAAGGAGCTGGGATTAAACACCTCACATTGCATGTGGATCCTTGACTTCCTGACAGGCAGATCCCAGGTGGTGAGAGGGGTGGACACACCTCTTCTACAATCATGCTAAACACAGGAGAACCCCAGGGCTGAGTTTTAAGTCCCCTGCTGTACTCCCTGTTAAATTATGACAGTGCAGCCACTTTGACCCTCAACATATTCATCAATTATACTGACGACACAGCTGTGGTGGGCCAGATCACAGATAATAATGAAAAGACCTATGTGAAAGAAGCAGAGAACCTGACCCACTGGTGTCAGGACGACAACCTACTCCTGAACGTCAGCAAAATTAGGGGGATGATAGTAGATATTGGGAAGAAGCAGCAAAGGACCTATGTTTCACTTATTAATATCAAATGGGTCCTCGGTGGAGAGGGTGGAAGGCTTCAAATACCTCAGTGTCCAAATCATTGAGGGCCAGACCTGAATGCTGCATACTGCATCTGGCAAGGCAGGGACTGTTTAATTTCAGACACTTGCAGGTATTCCTTCAATTACTCAGGAAATCTACTCCTGCACCCTGACAGGGAATATCACTGCCTGATACAGAACCAGCACCAAACAGGACTGCAAAGCCCTGGTGCGTTCAGCTAAACACACTATAGGAGCTTTTCTGCCGTGCATAAAAGATGTTTACAGCAGACACTACATCTTGGTCTCTGGCAGTTCAGTAAGATCCTGTTGAAAGCCCAAGAATGAAGCTAGTGGACCTTACGTTAAAATAATTCTGTCAACATTTTTTTTTTTTTCCAAAGTCATAGATTAACTGTCATGCTTATAAGTAGGTTGTTGTCAATCAATTTTTATTTATAAAGCCCAATATCACAAATCACAATTGGCCTAAGAGGGCTTTACAGCATACAACGTCCCTCTGTACTTGGACCCTCACAGCGGATAAGGAGAAATGCTGTATTTTATCATTTACGATTTATGATTCATGGTTTTGCTGATATTGAACTGAGCTGATAAATGTTTTCATTAAGTGTACTCTTTGTTGTACATTAAATAGATTATATAGATTTGGTTGTCTGGTATACATGACAAATATACTAACAGTGTACTAACTATAAGAATATGCATAGAGTAGATGGAGCCAAAAATATAATGGAAAAGTTGAGAAGTAATTTCATTGCAGAAGTTAACGTTTTTAATGATTCCAATAGTGCACAAATAAGATAAATAGTTTGGATTCATTGAAGCTAAAATTGTTGAAAATGAAGTTCACAATGGACTATGAGGAGTTTTATAAAAATACAATGGTTAGACGCCTCATTCCCCAAATTTAATCGATATCTGTTAAGTGCATTTTTCTGCCTGAGACATAACTGTGTGAATTATTGGACTGGAGAACAAACAGAAAGCAATTTACAGCTACCAAAGTAGCCGCCAACAGATTTCAGACCAAGGCCGAAGTTAAAATGAAACATCTGATCACACTAATTCAACCAAAGGATTTCAAGCTCATAAATTCAACGAGATGTTCCTTCAACAAAATACTTTATAGGTGATAAATACATTTCTTTGTGTACAATACGAATACAGTACATCTTCTTTAATTCAGTCTGGGATGTTTCCAGTTGTGGTAAAATATGACTGCTGCAAGAACTTGCATAGCGCTCATTAATGCTTCATTTCCAGCATGCTGTCATCTAGTTGCCAGTTTTTCTCTCTCAGTGGATGTTAGGTGTCTTTGATCCAACCTGTTTCAACAACCTGCAGCAGTTTTACACCACAGACACACACTGCAGACCACACACTAATTTTAAAGCTCTTTGCAGGCAGGATAAGTGAGAAAAATGTTGTTGATGGATGTGTTTGCACAGAATTACGCAACTCTTAAGGGTACAGTACGAAAATTATTGGGGCGAGGAGGTAAGGCTAAATCTTCTGTTTCACTGTTCTTTCAAGAAGTAACAGTGTTATTAATATATTATTTGATTTTTTTAAACTACACCACCCTCCTTCCAAATGTCTCAAAAAGATAAAGCTTGTATTAAAACAGCAAGAGAGGCCAGGTGAATGAAATTAAGATGATTATTTAATACAGATTAGAAGTGTACTAATAACAGATGATGTGATAAATATGAATTGAAAGAAAATATTTGGCGCTTGGACTCCCGAGGGAGATCTGCAATCGGGCAGCATCTGAGCATCAGCAAGATAAATCCCCCATGGAGTCAAGACACTGGTGGTCGTGGTGGCTGATGACTCTGTGGATGATGGCTGATGAGGCTGATGAATCTGCAAAGACTCAGCAGTGATGGGGAGGTGGAGGCACAACTGCAACATGAAAGAACTATGAGCAGAAACCATACTTAAAACAAGAAGCAGGAAGATGATCGGCTGACAGAAAAGGTGTGTTGCTGTGTTGTTGGTTAACTGTGATCAGCTGGAAGAACAGCTGTTGCCTTAACTCCAAATAATGACAGAAATAAATGAGTGAGCATGCATGGAAGGAGTGAATGGAAAATGTGATGAGAAATATATTAAAGATCTAAGCACGCAGTCAGTCAGTGTTTATTTAGTGTTTCTGTGTATCACATTTGCTGCTGATGTGTTATCTAAATCTTAGTCTTGACCATTGATCAGATCACCAGCTGTGGTTTATTCTTTGTCAAATATTTCATTTAGACCCTGCTTTCATGACTGTATTAATGTTTTATTTGGCCCCTTTTTTTAATGTGTGCACCCCAGGAACAAAAGCTACTGCTATGACACAAGCTAGTGGGGATTCAAAGACCTAGCCTAAACAAAGGAACAAATGACGAACCTCCATCTCCTATCACCACTCATTTTATCAGTGAAAAGAGTTAAATATATCTCTCACTTTGCTGCTAACCCCAGTTAAAGGTTCAGTGTGTGGGATTTAATGGCATCAAGTGGTGAGGTTGCAGAACTGAAACCTAAAACATGTGCGTTTGTAACACCAGTAAAAACATGAAAGTGGCGGAGGAATTTTATTTTGACAAAATTAGAGAAATATTCACCATGAACTGATGCAGAAAAGGTACAAATAGGTGCACAAAACTTCCTGAGGAACCCCAGAACCCCCTAGCCATATTGAGGGAAACCTACGCCCCTGACAACAGCGGACGTCACGAAAACACAAAAACAAGAAAATGTAAACAGCCCTATTTCAGACCAGTGTTTCTCTGTTCTGGGCTACTGTAGAACAACATGGTGAAATCCATGAGAACGGACCACAGATCTATATTAATACCTACGTAAATATTGATTGACAAGATGGCGCCTATTCAGTCCTATGGAACTGCTTGCCTGGCGTATACATAGGGTTGCAGTGGTACACCAGTTTCAAGGTATACCATGCTATAAAAAAAATGATGGTTATCATACCGTGCACATTTGCTTATTCATGATATTGAAAGCAGCTGGACAGAGAATCTCACCTTTATTTTAGTTATTTACTAAGGGAAGGCTGTTTACACATATTTCTATTCAAAAAATGTCAATTATAATTATAAAATATTTGTTCAACCAAAAGTAACCCTGCTGTTTTCATCCCTTTAAAGGTCATTCTGACTGATAATAATAACAATTCTGTAATACTGTGAAACTGCAATATTTGCTGAGACGATTATCATATTGTGAATATTGTGAATATCTCATAACCTGCAACCCAACACATACACCAAAAAAGTTTCTAGCTTCTGGTTTTACTTGCACAATGTGCGGCCCACTGAATAAGCGCAGCAGTATTTCTCCCACTGGCTCCACCTATGAGTTCTGGCTAAGCCCATACACTTTACATTGTAATGACATCAGATTTTTAAATCGCTTGTCATGGCTCGAAGAAAGTTTTACAAATATAAAACCTCCACAGATCAAAATTCCATTTTAGAATTAGTAACAATTGTCTGTGTTTGCAGTTCAACATATCCTGTCAACAGTTTTTGGCCCCGATCACACAGACTTGGATCCACTTACACCTTGCATCATCTCTTTTTTCATCATCTTTTTTCCCATTGTCCAATCGGATGATTGAGATCCGGGTCTTCCGTGGAGTTAACAACAACAAGTTTACGGTTGGTAAACAATGAA
>JAPZEB010001262.1:0-13672 GCA_029783705.1 Chaetodon striatus
ATGGCAGAAAGAGTAAATGTGCAAGCACACCCCTCTCAGTTTTTCACACCAACTCTCCTGCCATGTTGAATAAAGGCATAAGACAAACAGAGAGACTATTTTTAGTTACGACGGGTTAATTGTCAATAGTCAGCCATTGTTTAGTTTTGATAAGTTTTAATGATAGCTGTTGGAATTCTACGGGTACTATGTAATTGTTTTCATACAATACACTGTGCATCAGGATATTATTTTCCAAGGTTTATCAGCATTTAACCTGATGGTAAAGTAATGTTCTGACAAGTGTCAAGAAAACCCAGGCCCAAACCATGATGAGCAAAAGACCCCACTGTACACAAACTATTAGGTTCTAAAAGAGATCTCAGAAGCAGTACAGGGTGAGAACCTACGTGTGGGTGTGATTGTCATGCTTTATTCAGGATGCCATTTTTTATTTATTTCTATTTACAAGTCTACACAGATACTGATGAGCAGTAGATAATGTGTGAGCGCTATGTACATCTAGTGGCGACTGAAGGAATTGCAGGAACTTGTTTCAGTCGAAGCCTTCCCTGGTCCCTGTTGCTCTGATCACCTGCCTGTTTTATCATCGCAGGATTTGTGGACACTCTAAGAAAGTCATTAAGACTTTAAAAGAGTGCGATCAGCCTTACAGCAGTGGGACAAGGATTGGGTGTTACATGAAATTTGAAAATAAAACCAGCGCTGACATCTGCTTGGCTGTGGCCACTGAAGCTGGGCAGAGCACCTTTAAACCTGCACTTGGTAATTATTAATGTCATCATACATTTTGAAAATAAACACTTTTCTGTTAAAATAGTTTAATAACTTATTTTTGGGTGAAAAAAAAATCTTGGATATGCTTTGTCTTCAGTGATACATCCACCAAAAATGAACATCAGAGAAGAAAAAGATAACCTCATACTGAGCTGGACACCTCCAGAGATTGGACTACCTCGCTGCTGGATATACGAGGTCTGCTACAAGCAATGCAATATGCCAGAAGTAAGTAGGGGAATTTCACTGTTAATCCTAAATTTTAAGTCACATACATAGTTTTTCTGTACCTGACAAAGTGGAACAGTGTGGTTTTATATGTTTACTATTTTTAGGAATGCCGTAACGTCACCGATGAGGGACAGCCTATGCAGGTGGCCTACAATAAAAGGTGCCGTTATGAGTTCCGATCCAGAGTCAAAACTACTAGGTACTGCAAGAAAGTATCCAGCGACTTCCATGTTGCTGTATTCTATGGTAATTGTTAAACCAATTATACTTTACACTGATTTTCCACACTGAGGGTGGTTGTAATATTTACTGTATTTTGACTCAGCTTCTCTAACTTGCTTAATTTTTGTGTCAGAGCTCTTAAATTTTGATGCAAGGAACCCTTGTTTGTTTACTACAAATAGTAAGGTTTCTGACTTCTCCAACTATACCAAAGAATTGATTAACTCATGTCAAATACAAGGAGTTCCTTTGGTACAACCTGCCCCATTATCTCAGCAGTTTTATGGAAGCATATGAGAGGCACAAGTATTTCAATTTCAACAGCCACTGAATAGAATAAGAAATAAGACAGAACTTTATTTATCTTGAGGAAAATTATTACTTCATATTGAAATTTAAACAGCACTGAATCTGTAGAATTGAAATGTTTTACTTTGAAAACCATGCATCTAAAATTACCTGACCTGAATTCACCTCTTTGAAATTAAAATATGACATTTCTTGATTTGCAGTTTCAAAAGCTGATTTTTTTTTTTTTCAACATTCACAAATTCAGGCCACAAAAATAATATTGAAAATATTCAAACAGCAACGTACAGGCTACCAAGGACAGGATAACCAATCTAGCCTGATTATTGCCTGAACAAGAATTTTTAGATCTCCAATCAAATTATGTATAGTTTATATATAGTGTCTTATTTGCTTCCAAGCAAGTTCTAACAATAAGAATGACAATGACAAATTAAAAATTACACATTTGCAAATAAAAACATAATAAACTGATACATACACTAATAACCAATAACCTGTACCCAAGGGTGTAGGTTTTGTTGGTGGGAGCCACTCATGAAACGGGGGGATGTGGGTGTCCTATGCTAGAAAATCTTGAGCATCAAACACTGAATTTCTGCATTCAGGCAATTTTTTTTTTTTTTTTTTTGCACAAATTTGCGCGTTTTCTACATCATTTTATGGTGTAATTGTCTAAAGTTTTGTCAAAATAAAATTCCTTTGCTACGCCTATGCTTGTACCTGTCAGATGCTTAGTACCCCATGTAGAGCCCAAAACTGCAAGTCTGCTGCTTCAGATAGGTAACCAGTCAAGATATCCTCTTGCTGCCCATTGTAGATTTTCTGACTGCTGTGACAGCCTGAACAGGGTAGCTGTGCTGATTCTCTTTCTCTGAAGTTTTGTAATTTCTTACAGTATCCGCTCAATGTCACATGGCAGAAAGAGTAAATGTGCAAGCACACCCCTCTCAGTTTTTCACACCAACTCTCCTGCCATGTTGAATAAAGGCGTAAGACAAACAGAGAGACTATTTTTAGTTATGACTGGGGTTAATTGTCGATAGTCAGCCATTGTTTAGCCAGGTGTAGCAGCATGGTGGCTTAAAATGAGCAAAGATGAAATGCTTTCCATGTTACCCAAGAGGCAAGTCTCTGAGTTACATATTCCTACCTTCAACAGTGTCAGCATTTATCAAAAAAATAGACTAGGTCCCAAAAATAGGTCCCAAAATTGACTCTCATACCTAAAAATCAATATTTTGGCTGTAAAATCTGCACACTTCTTCACACAGCAATGAAATGTCACATGCAAGGTCAGAAAGGAAGTGGTCATGCATTAAATGAATTACATGAGTCACAAGTCATCCCCTCTTGGCAAAAGGGGTGCTGTCACAACCATACCCGGTCTCCTGAGATTTTCACGAGGTCACTTAGTTTTATGTAATTTTCATATGTATGTGTTTTTTTTTTAAAGTTAAATAATAACGTGCAATCCATTTGAACAATGAAATGATTCTTGAAATCTCAGGAAACAAACACTGGAAAAAAGTGCAATGATTTTCCCCAACTTTCTCCAGCAACTTTAAGATTTTTGTACACTAGAATATAATACTAAATGCGATTGCATTGTAGCCAATTTCAGGTGAGCTTATTGTAGATTTCTGTTATACCAGTGTCCTTTAATGTATCTGGCACACACACTCTTGGGAGAAAACTATTGCAGACATTTGACCTTTTTTACATGTTGCTAACATGTCTGTAAGCCTGTCACATGTGGTCAAACTGTCCCAATTTCAGTAGAGCTGGACGTCAGAGTAACGAAACCATGACAAAGTTTAAATGTCCTCTCAGAGAATGACTAAAAATAATCAATGCCGATGATGACTTATGATACTGGACTACTATTTCTCAATTTATGGGATCTTTTAGGTAATGCATATACGAGTTATCCTACATATGTGTTAGCAGGGAGTTGGAATACTATTTTAATGTTGATTACCATGGCAATTACTTAAGCTTTGAAGCATTTTATGGGCTGTAAGAAAATGGTTTAGAAAAATAAACAGTAAGCCTGTATCTCAATCCAATAATACAATAATAGAACAATTGCCAAGTGTCAGAGAAAAGAAAACACTAAAAAAAAAAAAAAAACATAATGCAGACAGAAAATGTAAAAAAAAATCCCCAAAATATCAGTGTACAATATTCACAGGAAGTAATCTGCTCAAAATTCATTCAAGTTGTTCGTTTCCACAAACTTATTGCTTTCAATATTTGGGTTAATTTTATAGCTTATCAGTTGTTAAATGTAATATGAAATATCTTTAAAATATGTCACTTAGTCGGGAGTTGTTAGTTTAAGTGTGCCTTAAGGAAAAAGGTTGTTTTAGCCCATCATTTAGCCAGTATTGGACACCATTAGTTGTTCTCCATTAAGTTTATTAGCCAATGCTTTTTATGAAAAAAAACAATCGCATGTTGACTTTGACTGCAACTATTGCATTAAGACTTCACTTCCACTTCCTCATGTGCTGCAAGAATTTTCTGTCAACTATCACATCTTAAGAAAAAAAAAAAGGTTTGAAAATGTCTTGAATGCTGAAGTCTCTCTTCGTCACAGGTACCAATGAGCCTCCTGATGAGACTCTGACCGTGGTTGCCATCATCATTCCTATCATTCTGTCTGCCTGCATCATTCTGTCCTGCTACTGCTTCAGGAGGTATGTTTCGGAATCGGGATGATAGTGCAAAGTACATGTCTGGGTGCCCACATTGCTTTATACCAAATTTTGCAATCTATTTCAAGAGTGGATGTTGTTAAGTTTCACCCTTTGAAACAGTATCGCATGTTTCTCAAAAACCAGGAACTAGATTATCAGGAAACATGTTGTGCATGAATGTCTTTTGACATGGAGAAACCTGATTACTCTGATGGCCCTATACTGTCACTAGTCTTGGAGTGCTGCTGCTGGAGTGCTTCAGGGTTTAATCAGAGCACAGGGTGGGTGTGGGTAGAAAATATTTAACAAATCCACTCCACCCTCAGGCACAGAGATAGTTAGGTGTTTAAAGGTGAGCAACAATAAAAGAAGAAAGGAATGTTCACTGTGCACCAAGTCAATCAGAGTTAAAACTTAAAGCAACTGTTCGCACCAAGTTTTTGTTCTTGTAGTTCTTTATATCAATTTAGATAATTTTGGTGAGTTGCTGATTGTTGGACATATCTGCTATATAGACGTCTGCCTTCTCTGCAGTATAATGGAAAAAAAAAAAACATATTGAAAAACTCAACAGCAATGTCTCCTTCCAGAAATCATGACCTGGTTACTCAATATAATTCACAAACTTTGTTGTACTACACAGTTTCATGTAGGACCTACTTGCTTTCTACCAAACTACACCGACCAACCTTATCACCGTGCAGAAGGAAGCGTACATCTACTTGATATGTAAACAATAATGCCATCATCCTTGGCTGAGTTGCAATGTTAGCTAGCTTACTGCTGCTAGGTGAGCTAGCAGTAGATGCACGCTTCCTTCTGCATGGGGATTCAGTTGGTGGGGTCAATATTTAAAAAGGGACACTACTTTTGAGTTTTTCAAATGTATTGTTTGCCACTTTGAGCACCACAAGCTGAGTGCCACCCAGTTCCATTATATTGCAGAGAAGGCCGACATCTCATAGACCAATATCTCCAACACTTGTCACCTTGCACCAACACTATGTAGACCAATAAACAGCACTACAGGTAAGAGGGACAATATATATATATATATTACTCATTTTGGGGTGAACTATCCCTTTAAAGATCCCCCCAGACATGGTTTAAGACCTTTACAGATACTTTGAATAATTATTTGCACCTATTTCATATTTAATTTCAAAATCTATTTGAAAATTCCAAAAGCACTGTTAGGTTTGTTCTTTGAGAAAACATCTGGCTGTAGACATATTTCAAATATGACATTTTTGGTGCTGGAAGTATTGTGCTCTGGTTGTTAATTTCTGTCATTGTGTCTGCTTATAGGCACAGCTCCATCATTTGCCCCATCATACCAGATCCTTCTGCAATATTCAAGGAAATGATGATGAATGGAAACAAAGAAGTTAAGGTAAGTTTTAGAAAAATAAAAAGTCAAAAAATATGAGTGATCTACTCACCTGATCTCTCTATCTCCACAAACACTCATTCCACTGTTCTGTGTTTTAGACTGCCGAAGAGAGTCTGTACACACCGATGCCTGAACCCATTGAACCCTGCAAAATAACCCTTATCGCTGAAAACAGTGTCCTTCAGCAAAACTCCTGATGTGTGCAATTACACTGCAATGCCTGCAGTTCAGCTGGACTTCAGCACTGGGTGAATTCATCACAAACATTTACAGAGTAACTTAACACCAGGCTGAAACGCTTCGTACCTCTGACCTCTTCTGGTGTTAAGTGTCAATTCTGTTGCACCTCTGTGTTACTGTACTCGCCTGACTTTGTATCAGTGCAACCAGGGAAGAACATCGACCACTAGAGGGCAGCAAAAAACAACATTTTCAGCTGCTATTCAGTTACTGTCTCAGGTAGTGCTGATGTTCTCTGCTGAGGCCTGTCATGTACAGGATAAGGAAATACACTGAATCCTTGGAGCTGCCTTGAAAATTTTTTTTAAAAAGTCACCAGGCTGTGGACCCGGAAATGTCAAGCAGACAAGAGAGTTTGCCATGCCTGCGCCGTGCTGATATGCTCCTGTTGAGCACTGGGGAGGAAGACAAGGATTGGGTGGGTCGTGTGTTTGGTTGGACAGATTACAAGTGGGTCAGCAGGAGCTGTACTTACTGGGAACTGTCCCACTGGTAAGAGGAGCTGTCCCTGGAAATCTGCTGTACAGATGTAAGAGAATAAGACAAAGAAGAGGTGGAAAGGATAAAAAGGGCATTTGCATTGCTCATGTTTGTGGGAATGTTAAGCAAATGCCAGTATGACTGCTGTCATGGCAGCTAGACAATGGGCAGGAAGCAATAACCTAAGTGAAAAGCACATGCTTCTAGGGATCCCTGAACAGTTCTTACAAAAGTTAATATGTATCTTTAAAATCTGAGCATTTGGTGTGAAGCATTTTCAACCTTTTCATACAACTTGCACCTTTTTTTTTATAAAAGAGAACAGTGATAGAGAACATGATGACATCTGATAACAGTTCAGCAGCCAGTATGTTGATTTAGCGTAATCCACTGTCTGTTTGCGCACACACCAATTCCAAAAATGCCACATCACTATTAGTCACACAGCCTTCCTTCCTGAAACAGAGGGAAGCTTTGTTTTTTGTCCCCTGTTGCTTTTTGACATTTACCAACACTATTTGTTGGGTGATGATTGACCATTTTCACTGCTTTAACACAAAATAAAGAAAGACAAATTAAAAATGTTTGGTGTGTTGCTTGGTTGTGATTGTTGGTTACCCATCAGTGGTTCAGTCGTCTTTGTAGTCCTAGTTCCAAAATGAACTTGTCACAGCTTGTTGCTAGTGTAGCTTCAAGATATATTTTTAACATTCTGAAGTAACCTCACAAAAGATTGATACAAGGAGCCCTTCATAAATGTAAGAGTTTTAGCTATGGCTTAATGTTAATAAATCATATTAATGTCGGGATACTTCTAGTTTATAGATCAGTTATAAACTATGAGTGAGAATAACTTTTGGGCTTAAACAAACCTTTAGCTGGCATTTCCTCTTGCATGACACTTAACTCCAAAGGCGGGGACACATATGAAACAGGGGGTTTGGGAGGCTTCCACTAGAAAATGTTTAGCATCGAACACTTTCACTGTGCTCCATTTACCTCGGAAACCAAAGGTTAAAGCCAGGGATGACATCACACCTGAGCTGACCGCATTCAAGAACAAGTCAGAAAACCAAGATGTTAGCAATTCCAGTTTTAGCTACCTTAGCCATTGTTAGAAATACCAGTTGATACCAGTAAATTTCACTATGTTTTGTGCAAACAAACTGTAGAAACATTTCCACAGATAGAAGTTGGACAATGCTATGTGGACAACTGATTTTATGAGGCACAAATAAGACAGAAGTGCTAACAATCAGTGTTTCACTACAGCTTTCACTAATGTCGTGGCATGGAGCAGCCATATTGGACTTTGAGGTCAGGATTAATGATATTCCTTGGACCTCACGATTAAAAAATCCAACTTTTGGCGGCGTTCCACTCAAAAATTTTGACTGGGAAATAGGAAATTACGACTTCCTGGTGCAAATAGAATGCACCATTAGCAATAGCACTTCTAGCCAAGTGAGCAGTTGACAACAACACATTACGCTCTATTTTGCGCATTATAAAAACACCATAGCAGCATGTTCACTATAGAAGTCGGACAGAAGTGTGTGTATGACTATTTCATTAAGACACAAGTAAGTTACTGTAGTGCTAATAAACAGTGTGTTACTACAGTTGTCACTACTGTTGATGCCTGGAGCAGCCATACTGGATTTTGATCTCAGGGCTTGGTAAGGTTTGTCATATTTCCCAAGTCAGAAATCTGACTTTAGGGGGTGTTCCAGTTGAAATTTCTGACTTCGAAGTGTGCAAATGGAATGTGCCCTTTATTTCCTGCATAATGGGGAATTTTTAATGTACCAATTTGTGTGTTTTCTTCGTCAGTTATGGTGTAAATGGCTTTAATTTTATTAAAAAAAAAAAAAAAAAAAGATTCAGTTTTCATGTTTTTCTTAAAGGGGAAGGGTGACAAATGGACATGTTCTAAATATTTAGTGGCACATGTCCCCCAGCATCCCTCCTGAAATCTATACCTTTGGTTAATAGTCTCTTTTTTTTAGCTCTTAAGCTCATCTATAAGTTTCTAGACTTCTGGGCATCTGTAAAATGGCTGCAGAGTATTTCTACATAATCCTATCATTTATGAAAAATGAGAAAGATCGATGTTGCAATCCAGTGTTGGCGAGGGCGCGTGCGCGAGTCCACGTGCGTCTCCTTGGCGAGAAAAAAAAAGAGGAAGCGCTCACCCCGCCCAGCTCCAGCCTCCAACACTTTTCATGCCCTCTTAAAGAGAAGCTGGAAGCGAAAGTCAAGAAGGGACACGGACACTTACTTTGTTGCGTTTCCACAAACCGTTACAAGCAGACTGGACACCAGACGGCCGTTTAAAGGAGCGGCAATTTGTTAAGGAAAACGTTTTATCTTCATACCGACGGTCGTGGAAAAGTAAATTTAAGGAATCCGATTTAAAAAGGATGACCAGGAAGTTTCAAAGTTTGGCGTTGTTCGTTTTAAGCTGCCTCTCACTGACAGCTGAAGCCCAACAAGGTAAGAAAACAGCCTATACAGTATATAACGTTCTGTACATTTTACTGTCTTGGTGTTTTTAACTTTGTCCCTGACGAATTTTCCAATTTTGCCACGGTCTGTGACTCGGTGTTTCCCAGTAATGACGTCACGTCTGGTAGTTAACTGTTGAGCAACACAAAAAACTTTAAACTTCAGACTGAGATGTTTTGGTGACAGTTAAGAACTAGATAGATTTTATACATGACTCGCATCCAAGACAGTAGGGGAGACCGGAGGTAGTTGTAACGCTTTTTGTCTCCGCGTCTATAACTTGCTGAATTTTTGATAGAGCTCTCAAAGTACCCAACTTTGTCTCGTACAAATAGTGTCTCCAATTTCTCCAACTATATCACACAACTCATTACCTGATGTCAAGTTCCATTGTTACAATCTGGGGCAATAATGAAAAATAAAAAATAACAGAATTCTAAAAAAAAATGACACATAAGAATGATCAATAATAACTAATTCTTACCAATGTCAACCTGGTTAACCTGTACCTGTCAGATGCTAAGAGCCTCATGTGGAGTGAGTCCTAAGTGCATGTCTCTTGCACTTTTTGAGTGCAGGGCAGCTGTGCCGATCCTTTTTCTCTAAGGTTTTGTCATTTCCTGCGGTGTCGGCTCAGTGTCGCATGGCAGAAGGAGTATTATTTGGGGACAGACCTTACTGCTTTTCCCTTACTTTATCCTTCCTCCCTCAACAAATTGTGCTGGACTCTAGGGTTGTGTATGACAAAAAGGACATTTGTAATGTGTTTAATGATTGTTTTATCAAATCAGGCCCTCTGTTTGACCACCTCAGTGGCAATTATGACAAACCAGAGCCTCATGATAATGTCTCTACCCTGCCAGACAAAGAGCGGGTCGTATTTTCAGGTAAAGTTTCTTTGTCATTTAGACTGCTTAACCATTCTGAAGTCTGCCGTGCTTTGTGTAATTCCAAGTGCATGAAAAGCTCCTTGGGTGCAGATCAGTTAGACCCCTGTCTCTTAAAGCTTGCTTTAATCATCATTGCTGTGCTTTCAATGCATATTTGGTTCAATTTCAAAAGTCTGGAAGTCAGCCCTAGTGACTCCTCTACATAAGGGAGGAGACACTAATGATCTAAATAGCTGTAGGCCTCTCAAAACTATCATGCCTAGCCTAAGTGTTGGAATCTTTTGTAAATAAACAGCTCTGTATTTTTCTGTCTGCAAATGCTACTTTAAGTCCCTGTCAGTCTAGGTGGAGATCCGGCCATAGCACCATTACAGCAGCAACTGTGGTCCTAAATGACATAGTTTCAACTCTAGATCATAGGAGACACTTTGCGGCTCTATTTAAAGACTTATCAAAGGCTTTTGGTACTTTTGATCACATACTGCTTCTGGATAAAATGGCATTGCTATGTTTTGATGATGCTTCCTTTAAATGGTTTCAGGATTACCTTACTGATAGAACCCAGTGTATAAATGATGCAGGAGTGAAATCAGAGTTTTTAAGATTAAAAAATAGTGTGGCACAAGGGTCAGTTTTAGGTCCATTGTTGTTCACTTTGTATATAAATGATATCTGTACCTCTGTTGAAAACTGTAAAGCACATTTTTATGGAAATGACACGATTCTTTTGCTTGCGCACCATCGATAGAGGAATCAAACCTTCAGTGTGCATTTGACTGTGTGAAGAAACCCTTAAGAAAATGTAGACTGTTTTTAAATGAAACCAAAATTCATGTTATTCACAAGGTCAAGGTAGTGTGATCTTGACGCCTTTTCGATCCTTTCCCTGAATGGCACCCACATTGAACGTGTTGCAGATTACAACTACCTTGGCGTCTGGCGAGATGACAAGCTTTCATTTAAAACACACATGGTGGAGCTCACAAAGAAAGTAAGAATTAAACTGGGTGCATTTTACAGATTGAGGTCATGTTTCTCTTTAGAACATAGACAACTATTCAATCAACTATTATGTCAGTCTTATATTATGGGGATATTTTGTATATGCATGCAGCTCAGTCCACACTAAAATCACTTGATACAGTCTGCCACAGTTCTCTCCTTTTTTTATTACTGGGGATGGTTTTAGAACTCACCACTGTGAGCTATAACAGAATGTGGGATGGTGTTCTCTCACTAATGAAGGGGAAAAACATTGTCTCTTCATTGTTCATAAGGCATTGCTTGAAAAGCTTCCCTTCTACCTCACTTCTCTTTAAAAAATCAAATCCATCTTTCATCACACACGCTGTCTTTTATCCTTTGAAATCCCTCAGATCAGTACAGACTAAATTACCATTTGGTCTTTTTTTCGCCCCACATAAATGGAACAAGTTGCAAGAGGTATTTAAATTAGATATGTGCCGTTAGATCATTTCAAGTGTATGCTAGATGATGAGGTTGTTTTTTAGTGTTTCTGCTTTGGTTAATTGACAGACATGATTTTCTTCATATTACTGTTTTTGTTGTTATGTAGCTGTCCTTCATGGCAGACTCCATTTTTAATAATTTAACTTTTTCGTCTTTTTACTGTTTTTTTTTTATTGCTGTTTGTAATTATTGATAGACATTGTGGTGTCTGACGCCAAAGATAAAAACAAAACAAAACAAAAAAAAACAAACATAACATTTACATCATAACCGAATGTAAGTATGAATGTAGCTATTTCTTGAGCTGCGTGGGAAAGTGATCTTTTTCTTTTCAAAGAGGGCAGCCAGCAGTGGTGTGTGCTGTTTGCATTCTCTTGACAGTTAAGGCAAATTTTTCTAATCCAGAGCCGTCCCTCTTGATAAACAAATAACCCCACTGCACTGCTGTAAAAGGGGTCAAAGAGAAGTCATTTTACATGAGCAGACTGAATGAAAGGAAGGAACAGATGGTGTCCACAGATCAAGAGGCGAATTAAAGGCACACTGAAATCATACGTGATCGCATTTGTGTCTTTTCTCTTTCTCCACCTAAGGTCAAATCTTACAAAATGTCTCCCTACAATGGATTAGTGATTTTGAAGTACAGGTGTCCTGGGCACCAGTGGAGAACTGCACATATTCGGGGTATTTTAAAGAGGAGAGAAAGCTGGTGAGTATGCACAAATTTTTCTGTTTAGTAAAATGTTATAACTGTGCGTGCTTTTCATTTAAGGTTGACAATTAAGGTATGACACTGGCTTTATTATAGTATTTTTTTTTGTTATATGTTACATTGTTATCAAAGCCTATGTGCGTAGGGACATTTCTGACTTAGGCAACTTGTAGTTGGAGTATTAAAGGAGGTACTGTGGTAGACAGCAATGTACACCACTTATTTGATCTCAGTTGTGGAGGAAGTACTCAGGACATTTAGTAATTAACTTGCTGTAAAAAATATTATATAGAATACATAATGTTACAAGTAAAAGTCAAAAATTCTTTTTCTTTTTTTTCTTTTTTTTTTTGTTGTTGTTGTATAACAACAGTATAGAAAGGATCCCTGCAGAGATAGATCTTTTTGTTAAAGAGTAAGATCCTCTTATTTAACCAGAAACAGCCCCAAAATTGACTGTACTACTGATAGTATCAAAGTTGAAATGGCTTGGAATGACCCCTTTCATACTATTATATTGTTAAGTACATGAGAATATTGCTTTATTAGTATTATTAGTAGTTTTAGTAATGACAATGTATAAGCAGTATTTAAATGTCACAGGATGGAGCAAATTGTTTCTCCTTGATATAATGTTGGGTGGTTCAATATGTAAGAATCTATCGTATTTTGTAAGCTGATCACGTGTTAAATATAAAAAATCTTATTAAGAGTCACTAGTAACTATAGCTGTCAAAAAAAAAAATGAAATGGAGTAAAAAGTACATCGTTAACGTCTGAATCGAGGTGAGGTAGAGGTACAAAGTAGTATCACATTTAAATAAAAGTACCTCCGAATTGTACCTAAGTCTTGTATAAATGTATTTAGTCAGTTCCACCAGTGACTAAATTCTTAACATAGGGGCTTTAAATGTGTAGATTTGATCATAGACCAGCTGCAAGACTTCCCTTTCTTTTAATGCTTGCTTAATCTATATGACTAATGACAATGTGCTTGAGTCCACCTTATTTTTTTTTACAGTTTCAGTCTCCTCTGCACCATGTGCAGGTGTGCTTTAGAATATATAAGACTTAAAATCTGATTGGTTTTCTGCCAAACATCTATTAAGAACACAGAAGACCTTTATCATTATATACGGTGATATGTACAATAATACAGGACAATATGGCTGGTGTTAATACTGCTAATGATGGCTTGGTTATTCATTCAGTTTTTCTTTTCTGTTTTTGTGGATTCAGAATATTGTCGGTTCCTGGCAGCTGTACATTGTGATGGAGGGAGGATCTCTGCAATTAGATGTTGAAACTGATTGTAATGACTCACCTCCATACAAGACCCCCATCAGCAGGACTTACCCAGGTAGCTCATTTTGCTCACAGTTACCCTTAATATCACCTGATTTTGTTCTCAAAGTTTGAATGCTTTTGAGTAAACAAAGGAATTTGCTTTTTGTACCATATATATACTTCATTAACGTAAGTGTATCTGTTGGTTATGATGTGTGTATGTGTCACATTTCCTCCCAGACCTGGTGAGGGATTTGCAGTGCTATGTCTATGCAATGAATAAAACTCGCTGCTCCTGGAACCCAGCCAGTCAGCATGTTCCAAATCCCAAGTTTTTCTATCGGTATGTGGCTTTTATCATTAAGTGCTTACACAATTAAAAAAAAGACAATGGGGAGCAGCCCAGTAGCTCCACAATTGTCTAAGAGTGACTAATAAAGTGAAACTCATT
>JAPZEB010001274.1:0-12500 GCA_029783705.1 Chaetodon striatus
AACACTAGAGTCAGCATCAGGCGGCAGTAGCTTAGTCCATAGGGATTTGGTTGGTCCAGACCAAACATGGGGCGTGGACTGGTAGCTGGAGAGGTGCCAGTTCACCTCTTGGGCACTGCCAAGGTGCCCTTGAGCAAAGCACCGAACCTCCAAGTGTTCAGGGTGCCTGTCCATGGGCAGCACCCTCGCTCTGAGCTCCTGGGCCTCTGACATCTCTCCATTTAATGCATGTATAGGTCCTGGTTGTGCATGTGTATTTATCTCGGACCTGTTTATATACGACAACAGAGAGAGAATAATTGAATTTCCCCTTGTGGATTAATAAAGTATATCTTCTTCTTCAACTGTTGTTAGCTCTAACACTCCAGTAAATAAGCAGCCATGTGTGTCTGATTGTGGATGGTGGAGCTGTTGAATGGATTTGTGGAATTCGTGGGTTGTAGTGGTGACTGTTAGCAGCTAGCTCCACTTGTTAGCCACTGAACCGCAGAAGTCGAGCAGCCATTTGACTTTTCATCTGCTGATCTCTGCACGACTCCACTCAGATCCAGACTGTCTCAAGCAGGTTGATGGTTTGATTGCTGTTTGACAGTATACAGTCTGAACTCATGACATGAATTTAAACTTCTAGACAAATATGTTGCAGATTTTTTTTTAAATTCAGGCTGGAATAAAGTTATTTTTCTGCTTTTTAACAGTGAGATCGATAAGTCAGAGTTTACAGTGAACCTGGGTACAAATCCTAGTTGTCCAGTTGTCTCAAATTTGTTATTTCTGGTCTCAAAGTTTAAGATTTTGAGCTTTTCAATCGATGATCAGCGTGTGTGTGCGCACCTGTAAATCATCTTTTAAACCTGCTAAAAACTCTACTGGAGAAATGCGAGTTTCTAATGTGTAGACATTATTTGTAGTTGTAGAAAACAATGTCTCAATTAAATTTAAACACACACTAAAACCTGCTGAACGTCTGGATCCTAATTTATCAGAGGAAAAAGGTGAACACACATCAGTATGTGGTGGGCAAACTGCCAGTTTCTGACATGCCAAACTACGTTGGAGAAACACTGATTTTCAAACTGTTTTACCAGGTTGTTGTTTTTTTTTACCAGTCTTGATCACATGGTTGTTTGTTGTGAAGAGGAAGAGACCTCTGCAGATGAGTCGTCTCTCCGTAAAAACTTCTTAAACATCTGGATCAGAAAAAGCTGAGCACACAACAGCATGCAGTGGGCAAGGCACGTGTCTCCAACACGCCAAACAGCGCCAAAGAAACACTGATGTGCAACATGAAACTGCTTTATTCAGCGTTTTTTACTGGTCTTGATGACGTGATCTGTTTATTTGGGAGAGGAAGAGACCTCTGTGGATGATTAGGCTCCTGGTAAAAACCTCTTGAACCTCTGGATCTTAAGTTATCAGAGAAAAAAGGTGAGCACGCATTAATAGCTGCTGGGCTAAAGACTTGTGACAATGAACACTGAAGATATTCTAGCTGGTTACAATCTACAATCCTCACCACTAGATGCCGCTAAATCCCCCTAAATCTTACACACTGAACTTTTAATCACTGATTGCTGTATTGTGGCTGGAGTGATCCCATTGCAAGATGGACTCCAGTTAATTATTGAATTTTTTTTTTTATCTTGGCAAGCCATGTCTTGTCATTCCCCAAGGAGGCTGCTGTAGCCTGGACTACTCCATTACATGAGTAACACGAATTGTGTTACTTACAAGGGGCCATAGAAAGTCAGACCTCAGCTATTTCTTTTCAGGAAACACTGTGTGTCACTCTTAATTAACACAGCTTCATTAGCCACCTCTCCAAAATAAAGTTCACCTTTTACTCCTCTCTGTCTCATTATGAACTTCATGACTTACTCCCACTGCAAATCCTGCATTCTGTAAAAGGATGTCATCTTAATTAAGAAAACTTAATACTTAAACTTTTCCTCAATAAAGTGTAATGCTGTCCTGCTTTCATTAACCTCAGCACGACCTAACTTCTCTTACTTTACACTCAGAAAAATAATACACAACTTTCAGACATTTTGTAATAGAGTTTGGACAACACATGTCTGATATTGAACATTGATTTAATTGTATTTCTAGACATAAGTTTTGTGTAAATGTACCAACACTATATATTTGCTCTCCATCTGTTTCTTATGAGATAGTCATCTAATTCGGTTTTGTCGTACAGTTTATTTTCCTCCTTCCCTTCAAACATAACAGAGAAATCAGAGTTGAATGATATGATCATCATACAATTTTATGGACTGCAAAAAACACATTAAGTCTCCTACCTGCAAATAAATCACGGAATTATTAAGTCAGTTCATAAGTCATGGATGTACGCATATGACACAGCAGTAGTAGTCGACACAGACTCCAGTCGTTTATGATATTGTAGGTCTTTTTCGCCCTGAGTCAAGCCTTTCTTCTCCACTTCACTCAGATCTGCAAACACCTTAGCCTCCTTTAACCTTAACATAACAATTTGACTGGTGAAGCTTGTTTGAGGCTGTGAACTGCCTGAGAGAAAGTGCTTGATGTTTCACTCGGACCAAAGAAGTCCTTTAACCTCAAAGATATGTGCTCACCTGCCTGACCGGAGTTTGCCATTTGATGCCCCCGCTGTGCAGGGGGATAAACATTTTTAAGGTTATAGTTTTTCTTTGCAGTGTCAAGCTGCTGTATTTTCACTTCCTCTATACAGACAGACAGATGGTTTATTTCATTCTCTCTTTAGTTTAGCTGCAGTTGTGATTTTTCAACTTCACACCTCAATTAACGGCACATTGGACGGTCACTGCTGCGTGGGGGCGTGGCTCCAAAAGTGTGCGCCAGTTACGATGCATCGTTAAGAGTTATTCTTTTATTTATCTAAGTGAAGACTGACCTGAAATTATAGTTTTCCACATTAAAGTGGCATTGTTGGCAGGATCAGAGACGGACAGTGGGTAAGTAAAAAAATTTTTTTTTTGTCTGTCTCTCAAGCCCAGACCAAAGATTCACGATGAGATGAGTTGAAACATGCAGCTACTTGCAATGCGCTGTTCTGCAACGTTCCAAAAAACCTGCCGGCTCACACCAATGCAACTAGATGAGATGGTGTGTCATCTCTATGCAACAACTCTCTGTACCTCCGTCCTGATTTCCAACTTTTCAGGCTTACTTTCAGCCTGAATTTAATTTGTAGATTCTTAAGATATGAATGAGGATAGTGATAGTGAGATACTGGCTACGATTGCATTTGTCTCAGTGTGAATCTTGTCTGAACTGGGCTTTACTGTGCGTGCCCCTGGACAGTATCATAGAACAGATAACATTGTACTAAATTGAATATTTGACATAAAATGTGAATGAAGTGCTGTGTGGCAGAAAGGGGTCGCTACATTATTTGCACAAAAGAAAGATAACTCGTGCAGCCTCTAGTTGCATAAAATATGTGATTTTGTTGTGTTGTCTTTCGCAACTGATGCTGCTTTCAGTGTTTTGATTTTATTCCTTCACTACTTATATGCACTGATATGTCTCGTTTCCACCACACACTTATGGTATAGTACCTTTGGAACCAAAAGTAACCCTTCAGACATGGTTCCCAGACCTTAGGTCCATTAAGCATTTCACATTTACACCTATGCACAATTTAGAGTCACCAATTAACTGCATGTCTTTGGACTGTGGGAGGAAGCTGAAGCACCTGGAGAAAACCCCGCTGACATAAGTAGAACATGCAAACTCTGTACAGAAGGGCTCCCCCACCCAGGGTTTGAACCCCCCACTCTGGATTCGAACTAGAACCCCTCTTGCTGTGAGGCTAACCACTGCATCACCGTGCTGCCTTCATGTACACTGAATCAAAGCTATGTCAAATGC
The DNA here is from genome assembly GCA_029783705.1 of Chaetodon striatus. Taxonomy (NCBI): domain Eukaryota; kingdom Metazoa; phylum Chordata; class Actinopteri; order Chaetodontiformes; family Chaetodontidae; genus Chaetodon; species Chaetodon striatus. The sequence goes on from JAPZEB010001274.1 coordinate 3,880, forward strand.
AGGAGGTTGCATGCATATTCAGTACTCACCAGTGCTTATTAGAATTTTGTTACCAAGTTTGATACAACTTTTATGATAGGCTATGACCTCACAAAGACCTTTCACTGCTTGAAAAGGTACTCCTAAAAGTCTTTGGAGTTGGAACCAGCAACCCCAGACATCCGTGTGCAGAGCTGCCACAACACACCACATGCATAATAATCTCAAAGCACACAAAAGCTGTTTGTAATATGAATATGTCTTTTACGAGTGCGCTGCTTTTTTTCCTAATCTCCATAAACTCTAAATGCAAATTGTGGCTGTTACTCTGAAATCAGTTGTGCGTGTTACAGTATGCTTCCTTGCATTTCAAAGCTCCTCACACACACACACTTGCTCTCTTTATGGACAATATTAGCCTTGATGCTCCCCCTCCCTGTCTGATGGTATTCAGTGAAAAGTTATGGTTTTTTGCTACAGACAAGTCACCAGCCTCTAATAAAACTCCTGACCAAGCAAGACCTAATTACACTGTAGTCGCTGCTCTGCTCCCTCTAGAGACACTGCAGAGAAACTACCCTGCTGTGTAGTCTGCATTTGTGTGTGTATATGTGTCTGTGTGTGAGACAGAGAGAGAAAACATTTCAGAGTGTGTTGCGCTGTATGTGCACCTCAATGTTAATAGCTACTCATAGGCTTGTTTGTGCACCTGGCTTTGTTTGTCTGTAGGTTTAAATGCTGTCAGTTTGTGTGCTGGTGCATTACGAACTCTGCATCCATCATAAAATGCTTCTTATTTTAGTTACTGTGAGTCAGCAGAAACATAAAAGTGTGTCCGTGGCTCCTCCTATGTTTTCCTCTCTAACTTTTCTTCCCATTATCTGGGTTATATTCACTCCCTCTGTGATTAATGATGTCTGGGCCAGATTAAATATCAGACCCAAACACTGACATCTTAACTTCTTCCTCTTCTGACCTCTCTATCACAACACAACTCTTTAAAGCTTCATGAGATATCAATTTAAACTCTATTTTTAAATCTTCCTGTCTTGCTTTTTTAGTCACTTAATCACTTTATGGTCATCATCCCTCCATCACTGTCCCTCTCACCTCTTCTATCTTGTCCATCTTCCTTGATTCTTGTTTATCTCCCTGTCCCTCTATCTTTTCTACCATCTCTACATCTCTACGTCCACATTTGTCTCCTTTCATCTCCCTCCTTCATCTCTCTGTGTCTATTCCTACTCCTCTCTCTTCCTTTCTCCATCTCCTCTGTTCTCTAATTGACCAAAGCTGAGGAAAAATCCATTACACCATGACAGACTTTCTGAAAAATGAATAGCTTAGGCGAAAATGTCAAAGCCAATGTTGTGTATATAATTTTCATCATGCCATCCTACATACCATTACAGGCTGACTCATATTTGTCCGGTGCAAGAGTTCAAATAGTTAAGTTGTTTTGCCAGTCCTCAAAGTAACATTAAGCCCATTAATGAACTTCAAAGTAGAAAGAATGTCATTTGGGGGAATGTAGAATACTGAGAGGTATTTTGCGTGTGCATATCTATACACATGTACGTCTGTTACTGTGCGTCACAGCGCCTTTGAATTCACATCACAGCTTGTAATGTATCACAGGGTTATGTAGAGTTTTTGTCTCATTTCCACTTCATGGTTTGACTCAACTTCCTTTATGTATGAGGTTCTTTTCTCTGTGTTGTGTTTCAGAGGTGGTGCTGTGGTGGGACTCTCAGCTGATCGCCATAGCTGCCATGACTTCAGCGTGACACTTGCTGAATGCTTTCATTTGCAGCCAAACAGAGGAGCATTTGCACTTGTACGAGGTAGTATACGACATAGTTTTGGGGCCGCCAATTTAAAAAATTTGAGTTGGATGAATGTAAAAAGAACTGCAGTTGCTATTGATGAGTGAATAAGGAACCAGCTGATGCTGTTTTCTCTGATGACAAAATTATATATTGGAAACAATGCTTTTTTTAATAGACAGAAACACTTTTTCCATGTTTAAACTTGCAAAGACAGAAGAGAGAAACAGTGAATCGATTTGGCTGTGTGCTGAAAAAGAGGAAGACAAAGAAGAAGAGAGAAGGGAAAAAAAGGAAAATAGTCAAGAACAAAGTGACTGTATGAGATGTGACATGAATCATGGTTATCTGCGTACAAGTCACACACTTTGTTGACCCATTCACACCGACTGCCTCCATAAGACATGTCGTGACAGCATAACAACATCCCGCTGCTTCTTTTCTACTTAGCAGAGACAGTAAATACTCTCACAACCACAATACGTTACTTGTCAGAGAAGTGTCAGGATAGGTTGTTTGAACAAAGTAGTTGTCAGGACAGTCTTGTATAAACAGGAAGAAATGCAACATTATTCATTACATAACCTGGGTAAGCCAGCCACATGTAAAGTTAATCCTTAAATTAACCCCTGAATTTAACCGCCCTGACTTCAATGAGTGGTAACTTCAGCTTGCAGGGACCTTTCATTACTCTGGCTCTGGTGAAGAACCATTTCACTACTACTAGTAGTTTTATTAAAGCTTTGTGTGTGTGTGTGTGTGTGTGTGTGTGTGTGTGTGTGTGTGTGTGTGTACTTGTGTGTCCTGCATGCCTGATTGCATCAATGAACCACCCACACTGCAGGCAGAACGAGCTCGGAGTATGAGACCCTGCTTCGCTTCCAACACATTTATAATTCAACATACTGTCACAGCTCTACTCATCTCTCCCCTTCTCCTTTTCCCACTCCCATCTTCTCTCATCTCCCCTCCTCTCACCTGTATCTCTTTCTACCCCCGTCTTCTGCGCACCCTCTCCCTTTCCAACAACCGAACCTCTCACCCCTCGCACCCCGTCTCACCTCCTCCTTCTGCTCTCTCTTTTTCATTTCATTGCCCACCCCCCTCCACTCCCCCACGCTTGATAATATTATTTCCCGGAGCAAGGGATGGCATTAGCAGTCCATATGCTTCGGCGCCAACATGCAATATGTTGGCACATGACAAGATTGTGTCCCCCCTCTGCGAGCTGCAGAGAGTGAGAGAATGCGAGCATCAATACCATCCACCAGCCAAGCGTGACAGGCAGACATCCGCCACATGATAAGCATGGTTACTATTCCCCTTATCCCCTCTTAAATGGCCCCTTATATTCGTCTTTTTTTGGCGTTTCCTGCATCCATCTTTCATGACCTGCAGCAACAAAATTAGCATATCTTATTGATTAGCCCCGGAGGAGATGTACAGTGCTCTCAAGGGATTACATGTTTACTGTTCCCTTGTTTTCTATTTTCCCATGCTGTCCACCTCCCACTCGTCCTCTCTGGCTGTCTACTTTTCAGCCTCAATGTATCATTTCCCCTCATTGTTCTTGTCATTCTCTTATTGTTTTATCTTTTTTCAATATTTTTGTGTCACTCAGTTTTTAATTCCCGCTGTCTTTCTTTGTTGCTCGCTCGCATTGATATTTCCTTTTTTTTTGTCTTTTCTGCTCTTTCATCCTCCTCTGCAATATTCTGTCTCTGTTTTCCCCCCACCAGCCCCGCTGAGTTTCTATCCCTTTATTTTCTTATTGTCAGCGTTATGTCTTCCATATTTTGATGACTGGCGACAGTTTTTATTTAATACACAATATGATGTTCCTCAGCCAATGTATATACAGTATTTGAGGTAAGCCTCCCACGGCAGAACTTTTAATCAGAAACCAAATAGCACTGTCTGACAAGTTAAGACTAATCTGTAATATATAAGGCACTTAAAGTGTCTTATGTACCCAGGAAATACAATGCACTTTATTCACAGTGTGCTTTAGAGAAAAGCAAAGAACATTAAAAGTATATAAGCACACGTATACAAACAATTAGAACAATTAAATCAAATTAAAAGCACAAACACAACAAAACAGTTTTAATCAAATTGAGAAAAGCAGTGTTTTTTCAATGTACTTTTAAATTATGTTCACGTAAGAGCCCCTCTAATGCAATCTCTAAACCTCCAAACATACAGATGCGGGTAATTGGGAGCCATTGTAATCCCAAAGTACACTGACAGTACATTCATTTCAATTTGGCAAAGCACTATCATAAGAGGGAGGACGTTAGATGGAGGACATATTCAGAGTTCTCTCAAATCCGTCCCACATGGGTCGTGAAGTGCTCGGTGAGATAATTGAAAAACTACAACAGCTTTTCTCAACAAAATGCAGTAAAGTTCTAAAAATATCTATGGGTGTTGTTTTCTGGCAAAGGTGTTGAGGCACAGTAAGGCTCAAGCTTAATACAGCCTTAATACAGATGAGTTGAAACAGGCAGCTATTTGCAATGCGACGTTAAACCTGCCGGTTCACACCAATGCAGCTATTTGACAGGGGGTATCATCTCTATGCAACAACTCTTTGTTCTTCCGTTTTGATTTTCATAAGCACATACAGCGAGCAGCAGCAGTGACCCACCATCCGACACCAACACACCGTAAGGACAGAAACAGACGGCTCGGTGAGGACGGAGCACCCGCTGCAGCAAGCAAACATGTCGTCTGTAGGCATTTTGACTTGACCAGTGGACTTCACGACAAGCCAAGTGGCTGCTGAAACAGTTGACGTGTTTTACCTTCTAAAACTAACCGCTGGCAATTTGACTGGCAGAGTTGCAGGTGACACCATCAGTCGGCCTGAGTTGAGCTTAGACTGGCCAGTTCACACCGCTGCAGCGTTTCTCTGAAACGTACTAAAACTGTTTTGTCTTGTCGGAATCTTTGGTCTGAAATGGGCTTTCGTCCTTACCCCTCTGTTTTGCATGTTCGCGTCTAGGGGTAGGGTGTCCCGACCTCATCACATATCTAGGTTTGGTCATGGACTTTCAACTTTGACATTTGATGTGTAAGGTACCCTGGGTGCATTGGCCGTTGACGTTTTGAGTACACTTCCGTTTTGGGTTGAGGCAACAAAAGCATGTGGTTAGGTTTAGAAAAAAAAGAACAGGGACGCAAACATCGGCCTTCAAGTGGTTGTACCCATCCACCACCCAACCCGCTGTCCTACTTGGACTTTCGCCCCCTAAACCTACGGTGTTGTCTTGCTGTGTTTCCCACAGACGCCACTAAGGACTGGCCGTGTATCATGCCAACATGAAAGGACAGTTTTTTTTTTTGGTGTCTGATGCCGGAAGTCACTGCCCAAGTGCCGCTATTCGACAACTTAGGAGTGAGACTGGGTTGGGTGTCCAGATTCATGTAGGGATACAGGGGTAGGGTGAAGTTTTACAGCCACATGGCCCTCCAAATGTAGATTTTTCAGATGCACCTTCTGAACTAATGTAAGTGTAAGGAGAAGACAAAAGTTACTGACTAATGTATTTTTTTCATTGATAACGATTTAAAAATTCTGATAACCAATGCTATCACCGTATGCTAATGTTGTTAGAGTGTTTTGGTCCTTTTCTTTATAACAAACATAACAAAAAAAGCTGTCTGGGAAGCTAACTACCTAGCTGGCTAGTGCACGACAGTCCTCCATTTTGACATATTTCCCTGTTGCACACCCCAACCAGTAAAGTCCAGCAAAGTTGCTACACTTGTCACTGCTATCCACTGTATCAGTGCAGACTGGCAGGATAGGGGCACAGGTTGCTAACGTTAGCCTACACAGCACCGCTAGTTGCGGTGTTTGATTGATAGTGTGAAAGCTAAGTTGTGAACAAAGTGCGAGCGTCCTGACAACCACAGAAGGATGTCTAGCCCTCACAAGAGAAATAATAGAAGACAGAGCAGAAGATGGCGTATTTGCAATGTCCGGCAACACTTGTCACATCTGTTTACATTAACACCAGCATCAACATCTACTAATGACGTATCAGGGTCTTGAAAGGTTGTCTTATTTCTTAAAGGGATACTCTGGAGCCATTTTAACTTAGGGTCTAACGCACCGTGAGACCAAGTAGAACACCCCCTCGAGAGAATGAGTTTGCAGACCGCAAACTTCTCTAATATTAGCGACTTCAGCGCTAACGGCCAGATAGCAAAATGCTGCTGCCTTGGGAGCCGTAAGCCAACCACGATCAAAAAAGCCACTCATAACCACAAATAATGTTCAGAACAGCACCATACTTCTTCAACGATACAAATAGAGTCCTTACACATAATACAAGTCATCAAACACTTGCTAGATTCGCCTGGTTTGTATTTTGAATAGACGAAAATAAAACTCACCAGCTGTCCTCCAGCCGCTTCCTAGTTATGGGAAAGCCCTAACAAGTCGATTACAGAATGCATCAGAGTTCGGCAGCTTGGAACTAAACATCAATGGACTCCTTTCTTTTCTACTGCATTCGGTAGGGATAATTTCAACCACTACCCGTCTTAGCTTTGTACCTATGGGCAAAATGGCACTTGCAAATTAGGGTAGGGGTAAAAATAAGGAATGCAGTTGAGCCTCAGGCATTGGTAGGCTGTTTATAATTTCAACTGACTGAAATATTTCTATCACCTGCATGACTTTGTATTTCTCCTTACGCCCCATTCGTTTTCAATTTTCACCCATTCCTGTCATATCGCATCCCTCCCTGCATCTCGCTATCTGTCTCTCAGAGGGCAGAGTGTTACAGATAAAGATTTGGAGTTGGGAATTACAAATACGAGAAAAGGCGAGCAGTATCTTGCTATATAAATACACTATTATCAGCGACATGCAGCAATGCTACCTTTTAATGCTCTGTATTTACCCACAAACTGACCCTAAAATGAGCCTTGGCACTCGGTTGGAGAAAGTCTGCTGTTTCATATTGAATCATTCGTCCACTGATAAGGACAAATTGCAGGACTGTATCGGTCAGGTTATCTATTAAAGCCTAAATGATGGTAATGTCTCATGAATGAATCATAACATCTGAGATCAGGATGTTTATTTACTCCATAGATGGAGGGAAGTGTGTGTTTGTTACATACCTGAAAGTCCTCATCGACATGTATGTGGTGATTCTCAGTCATCTAGATTATAGGATATCTACTGTGTAAGTGCCAAATCGGTACTTGTATATATACCTATCGACATTTAATCAAGCCATCATGAAGCAGAGACTTTAAAGTGCAGCAGTAGTAGAGTATCTTCTCTTATCTGAAATGTCAGCCTGCTAAAAGCTCAGCACTGCTGCTCATTTCAGGCTGCATCGTGTCTCAGAGTCATTCACCACAGCCGTCAACACATATTGATTATAATATAGAAAATTAACAATCTAGCGCTAATTATTTTTACCCGCGCTGGCGGAGGTGGAATGAGTTTGCATTTAAAACTCTTGTCACAGACAAGCTGTTATAAGTCTGTGACTGAGAGTCAGCGAGGGAGACAGAGACAGAAAAGTGTTTAGGACACACACATATAAACACACGTACACACACGCAGAGCCGAGGCTGGCTTCTAATTCTGAATGGAGAAATTAATTCTTCCTTATAACCCTCAGTGTTCGGGAGCCACGGGGACATGGCTGACCTTTGCACACAAATGCACGTGTGTACACATGCACACACAGTGCCTGTAGCTGTGGGAATCCACATTGAGTCATCTCCCAACTGAGCTCCACAAGAGCTATTCACTACAGAGGGAGCCCTACTGAGAGGACAACAGAGAGAGGGACGAGGAGGGGAGGGTATAACTGTGTAAAGATGGAGGGAGAAAGTCAGAGATACATCAACACAGGGGAAGAAAGGGATGAGAGGGAGTTGAGCTGCAGTTGGTAACTTTTGTGAAAAAAAAGTGTCATATTTGCTGAGACTGTTCACATTCACACAGCACTGAGACAGATAATCTTCCAGAAAAATAATAATAAACTTTTCCGCCTATGTTGTTTCCAACCAATCAGAGCAGTTTCTAAAGTAGTTGTCAATGTAAACTGTGGTCAAACTGTCAAACTAGGCAGCGCTAATCAAGTACGTCAAAAAAATCATATCCCTCCGCCTCCTCCTCCAATTGACTCTAACTGCATTTGCAAGAAACAACCATGGCTCGCCGAAAACAACCAATCAGCATCAAGGATGCAGCTGTTAATCATGTTAATCACTGATGGTGAGCTGTGGTCAAACTACCAAACCAGGCAGCACTGATCAAATGTGAATCAAGATTCTGTCACTGCATTACCTATGTCTCACCTCCCATGTTTTTAGCAACATTTTTCAGTATACTGTTTAGCTGTAAAATGAAAATTTTACAAGATTTTTTGTTTTTAGAAAGATATTTTAGTCACTTTTTAGCTGTAAAATGACAGCGTTTATGACCTAGTGCCATGTTGGAAACAGACGAGCTGAAAACAAAAGACCGCCCATTGGCTGAAGCAATCATTCTCATTTTATAGCTAAACAGTACACTCAAATATTTTTCTGAAAACGTTTGAGGTGAGACATAGGCAATGCAGTGACAGAATTTTGATTCATATTTGATCAGTGCTGTCTAGTTTAGTAGTTTGACTGCAGTTCACAATTAGTGATTGACATGGTTGATAGCTGCATAACAGACTCCTCGGTACTGATCGGTTGTTTTCGGCGAGCCGCAGCTGGTTCTTGCAAATACATTTAGTGGCAATAGGAGGAGGAGAAGGAGGGACATGATTTTTTTTCCCTGACTTTCTCATA
>JAPZEB010001654.1:0-13624 GCA_029783705.1 Chaetodon striatus
CGTGGCTCTTCCGATCAAAATGTTTACATTCATGTCACTAATGATGCTGCTACTTTTGATATTGATATTGATAATTGTATATTGGGCACTGTATATAACGTATATTACACTGTAAATTGTACATAGTCTGCCTCGGTTACTTTATTTATAGTTTCTCTCTTTATCTTAATTTATGTCTCTTGTATCTTTATTTATATTTGCATTTTTATATTTTTAATATTTTTATATTTTATATTTCTCTTCACTTTTAATATGTGTTTTACTGTTTTTTACAGCATTCAGAGCGGACGGCAAAAAAAGAATTTCATTGTACAAGGAAAATTGTTTTTAATTGTGCATATGACAATAAACTCTCTTTGAACTTTGAATGGTATGAAATTCCTGCCTTGAAGAGGCTGTGTAAAAGGGGCTAGAGACAGACGACCACTCACACCCACATTTACACCAACGGACAGTTTAGAGTCCCCAGCTAACCTAACCTGCATGTCTTTGAACCATGGGAGGAAGCTGGAGTACCCAGCGAAATGCAAAAACACACAGAAGGGCCCCAGCTGGCCGGCAAGGTCAATCCTAGAAACCTCCTCATAAGAGGCAATGGTGCTGACCACTTCACCACCATGCTGCCCTTGACTGCTCACAGTCAGACTAATTCAGAAAAAAGAGCTGTGCTTCACAAAGATAACACAGTATCAGTGTGGCTTATACCCTGTAATCTAACTTTATAAACCTCACAGGGAAAAAACACCACATGAATTCAGTACAAATATAAAAATCGATGATGTATACTGATAATTAAATGGAAGAAACACAGTAGCACAGACTTAGCAGGGTGTAAAAAGTATTTGTGAGAGAAGACCTCTTATGTGTGATTTGAAGTGACACAAAATGGTGAGTAATGGTAAAGTAATGAGGTATAAGTAATAGTGACTATTAAGCAAGCAGTTAGAAACAAATCTTGTCTCACTCTGCAGGTCATTTTGATTTAGGGCTAAAGTTAAACATGAACTTGATATAACTACAAGATCAAAGTTGTTGCTGCCAAAATCACTCTTCTTCCTCTACACTTCTGTCACACTCTTTACTTGCTCTGTATACTAGACAGGCAGATTGAACATCTTGCTCTGAAGCAACTCATATCATGAATAGAAAGTTTAAGCTGGAACATTCACAGCCATCATGACAACAGTCAAGTGTATACACACAGCATGGCCTTAGTGTTTCTTTTTTTGTTTGATTACCCTAAGTTCTGTTCCAGGGCAGGACAAAGGAAGACCAATTATGGTCATTGACAAGTCAGATTGTCATTCCTGCTAATGGAATGTCCTGTTAAACAGTCTGCTGTTTAAGGAAAAAGATTATTTACAAATCAGGATTAAGAGCTTGCTCAAAACTGCCAAATTTAAACACACAACCAAAACCTAACAGCCACCCCTGTTCCACTTTCCTTATGACTGCCACAATCATATTGTTACAGAAAAACATTCCCTTTCAGCCCCAGATGAGAATGAAACCGTCTGAATTCAACAGACCTGTGTTGGCTCCTGTCACAATAGCAGTCTTGCCTGTCAGCCGCACGGTGCAGGCTCGTGGATCCCAGCGCACTCTGCGCTGTAGGCGCACAACGAGAGCCAACAGCGCCGTGGAAAGTGCCCACGCCGGGTGACAAAGTATATCCATCAAAACCTTTGCACAGTCCATGCTGATCGTGGGCGCCTGTTAGCTGTAAATGAAAAAGGAATCCAATGAGCAGCTGGCCAGCATATGCGCCAGCCTCAAGTAGGTGTTGCCTAAAATCCTGTAACAGTGAACTATGCGGATCAAAGTGGCACAATCCTCACTCGTGCAGACGGGTTGTGCTCTAGGAGAAATTGAATTGAAGAGCTCCTCCTGAAAAAAAAAAGCTTTTCTTGATCTTTGCAATGCTCCATGACCTATGGACGCAGGGGCGGAGCCAGACGTTGAAACATAATGGGCTCAAGACAGACCAACAGGACAGAAATCAGTGGTAGAGTCTAGTTCAGTGTAGTGGGTATACTGTGATGACCACCAGTACTCATTTAAGACCAGCTGAGACTGTCCTGTGCAGCTCACAGGCTAGAAGAGACGTGCTTAATGAAATGTAGATAATTAGTTTGGATTCAAACTAACCATTTAAAACACTGAAGTCACTCAGTAACTTGGCAGCAGTACAACTATTTGTCAGTGCAGTCTGATGGCTTTGAAGAGAGCGATATAATGACTTTATCTGGTTCAGCAAAGCATGTCTGGATGGAGGATGGAGAGGTTGTGGCCAACAAGGTGACCTTTCTCACATATTATGGGCTTGCCCAAATATACAGGGGTTTTGGGAGGATGTTTGGATTGAAATTGAACGAATTCTGGGGATCAAATTAAATTCTGATCCAAAGTTATTCATTCTAGGTATTGCAGGAATCCAAACAGGGAAAAAAAACACACTTACTACAAATCCTTCTTTTGGTAGCTAGAAAAAACATCACCTCCCTATGGTTGCAGCCACAGCCTCCCAATACTATTCAATGGCACCTTTTTTTCTCTTAAATTATCACCTGTCTTCTTTTCTTCATCTAGGTATAAGTGATGTGATTTTGTGTGTTTGATCGTCTGTCTTGGTTTTGTTTGTTTGCCTCATCTGTGGATATGAAATGAGATTGGTACATACACAAGCAGTATGACATAAATAATAAGTGAAAAAAAAAAAAAGTTTAAGTATGAAGCAAGTTATTTACACACAAAACAGTTGACGGTCACAATGACCTGTTTAGGGACAGATAAACACACTGGGTCAGTTGTGTTGCAATAAGATTTGTGATGTCCTGAAATAATCCACTGTCTCTTTTCAACAGCAGAAATCCTGGATGGATGATTTATTATATTTTATCATAAACTTTTTTTTGAATGGGCACCATTTTAGAAAATGTGAAAATAACTGGAGGGACAGCTGCTTCTCACATCATATGGGTTATTAAAAAAAAATCCAATACAAATGAGGCAAGCACAACAGTTAGAGTATTCACCTTTGCATCACTCCTGAAAGTTGGAGCCCTTGCTGTTACCTAGCAGGAAGTATCTGCTGGGTTTGGTAACTGTTTGCTTGTTTAGTGTCTGTTTAAGAGAACACATCAGTTCTGCCTGTGCAGCTCCCACTTGGTGCCTGTCTGCTGTAAACTGTATAATAGTCCTGCCATCTTGAGGTCAGTGGAGAAAATGCAACATGATCTCTCTTGATTAACCAATATTGTGTGGTGGGCCACATGCAGTATATTTTGACCAAGCCACTGGCCATTTACAATCGCTCCACGTGCCACAGTTTACACCTGGGTTGGACTTTGGACATGCCTGCTTTAAATGTTAGCCTCCATGGCTGTAGCATGTATATTAACTGGTTTTATAATGTGAAACTTTAACCACAATAAAGCCATTCTGCATAATGAGCTTTTACTTTGATATTTGAAGCTCCAGTGTGTGAGATTTAGTAGCATCTGGCGGTGAGGTTGCAGAACTGAAGCTTCTCCCCTGTGCCAAGCGCGTAGGAGAACTAGAGTGGCCAACTCGAAATAGTGAAAACTGTGGTTTGTAGAAATGTACATTGCAAACATTTGTTGTGAAAACTGTGAATCTTAAGATCTGATAATTCTGAATGTAAATGTCTCTGATAAACTGAATGATAAAGTGTTCCTTTACGAGTTGAGACAATTCTCCTACATCTTAACCCAAATAAAGTATTCAAAACCCCTCTTGGATCATCTGAAAAAATGCATCTTTACAAAGCTGGAATCAGGGCTGTTTTTCTGAGATGATGAAAAGTTGACTTTTTAGGACTACATGGTTCTCAGAGGACAGAGATGCTACCAACATATGATTTTCTTATAGAATATAAGCACTGCTGTAGATTAAACTATTCAACAGTATATGAAGGAGTTAAAATGACCACGACCTAAACACCTCTACAACAGCAAAATGCGACATATACATTAATATAACAGTAATCCATCCATACATTTTTGTAACTGCATTTCCTTTTAAGGCTTGCGGGGGGGCTGGAGCCTATCCCAGCTGACACTGGGTGAGAGGCAGGGTACACCCTGGACAGGTTGCCACACTATCACAGGGCTGACACATAGAGACAGACAACCATTCACACTCACCTTCAATTTAGACACAACAAGTCTTTGGACTGTGGGAGGAAGCCAGAGTACCCACAGAAAACCCATGCTGACATGGGCAGGACTTGCAAACTCTGCACAGAAGGGCCGCTTCTGGGACAGTATTGGAACCCTCTTGCTGTGAGGCGACAGTGCTAACCGCTACAACACCGTGCCGCCCTGTAACAGTAATAGTAATCCAAAAAAATCATGTAAAACACTGCCAGGGACCATTTTACTGCAGACAGTACAGTACTTTTACTTTTGAAACTTTAAATACATTTAGCTGCTAATACTTGTGTACTCTTACTTAAGTAAAGGATCTGAATACTCCTTCCACCACTGCATATATGTCAAATACACGAAAGAAAAAAGGCAGATTTGGAAATTCTCAATATTTGACTCAAATGAAATATCAAACCACCCCCAGCTTCCTGGCTGGACAGCTGTGTCAAACAGTGCAGCAGTGAAGACATCAGACATTTTCCTTTTTTATTTTTTAAAGTAACTCATCTTTTGCAGGGCCAGGATGCTGGTACATACAAATTTAACTCCTAAGTCCTAGGACTTAGGAGGACTCCTAAATAACTGCAGTACACCTTTAAGACCACTAGAGGGCAAAACGTGCCAACAAGTTCTACTGATATTGAGTAGAACTCAGACAAATTATGATTATTAGTTATTACCCTTTCATTACATGTTTAATTGAATATTTTAAATTAAGTCAATTGAGTTGACAGCTTATAAAATAATGTAATATTTTATTTTCTGATAACTGTATCATTTCTAAATGTGCATCATTACAGTAAAAAAACAAAACAAACATCCATTAATCCTGCTGTAATTAGGCTTGTATGTACATGGCTGATGAACTTGGGTGATTTTATGGTCTGTAGACTTGCAATCATATCAAATTTAGACAGTTATTTGTCTGTGTGAGTGGCAACGATTGTGAGAACAATAAAACATATAGAATGTATCTCCAGACTTTGTATTTGTTCTTGAGTTTAATTATTTTTTCAGACCTTTCACAGTGGCTCTGCATCTTAGTGATTGTACCCTGGTGAACTTTAAAAAAAACACGTGTTTAAAAAAACAAACTACACATTGCTGTGCTGACTTCTGCGGGTGAAAGGTTGAAGCCTGTTGAGCCTCTGACCACACCCATAATCGAAGTGTCAGGTGTGGTGTGTTGCAAGCAGCTACATCACAGACGCAGAGAGTGGAAAGATAATGCAGTCGCTGGTATTTTGCAGGGCAAGCAATCTAGAGGTAGATCTAGCATTGCAAAATAGCCCTACTGCTACCAGTTTGTCTCAGAGGTTAACTGGTGAGAGGAAAAAAGAAGAGAAAAAATCACTCTCAGTCCAAAAAGCACATTCTCCAGCTTGTCTCACTGAAAACAGGCACACTCATTTTCTTGATTAATTTGTGTAATACATTGGGCAAGTGATCTCTACATGTTGCAACTGATAACATCATTAAGTATGTGGCAAACAGATATGGTACAAGTTGCACAAAACAGCCTCTCTGAGTTGTTTCAAGAGGACACTAAAAACTGATGAACACACAGGTACAAGTTAGTGCACTCAGCGGTTGAAGGATTTATAGCACCACTGCCACTCATACCTCTTTCCCACAAACATGGAACCGGTTCTGTTCTGGTTCCCAAATCTAACTTTGAGTCGTTAAAAGCATTTTGACTAAAAATAAATGGATTTGGAACCTGAAAAGTTGGTTCTTTGCTGGAGCCAAAAATAACAGGTTTTCCTTGATGTGAGGTGCGAACGGTAATGACATTAAGGCGTGGCAGTTTCAACTGGTTGGAAAGAGAGGTTGGAGAAGCTAACAATAGAGAAGTCAAGTCAGAAACAATCAGACAAAAAAAAAAAAAAATGCAGTGGTCTCACAGGTAATCAATGTAATCTGCGATTTTACTACTATTGTTTACTTCTGTTGTGCTCATGCAACACCCTACTTTGATGAAACATCTTTGACTATAATGGTTCCACGCAAAAGTGGTGTAAAATCGAATCTGGTTCGCTAGATAATACTAAGGTTTCAAGAATCCTGAACAGAAGTGGTTCAAAAACCAGAGCTAATTGGTGGAAAATAGGAAACTTTTTAAGCCCCTGTATGATTCTTTAGAGGTTCTTTCCTGGTTGTTTTCACATGCAGTAAACCAAACCAAACTTAAGAACCAGTAGAGGACTGTTTAGGCCTGCTTCTTTAACTGAGATTAACTGAGTTTACTGGGGAAAGAGTAAAAACACAACTATAAAACAGCCTAAAAACACTGTATTTCCTGTATGACAAATAAAAGGAGTGGGCTCTAAATGTTATTCTGGGTTGGACAAGGTAACATACGGTGTTTCTCAGTAAGCATTTAGCACATTATTCTGGATCTTCTCAGCCAAAATTTCAACAGAAATGATTAATAATCATTCATATTTAAAGTGAAAGTTTCATTTTGAAACATGATGACTCATCCAAGATATCTGGCATCATTAAAGGCCCACCAAGGCTCAATAACTGAAAAACAATATAGTGCTATATGGTCTCTGATAGCTCTACATAGCACTATTTAACAAAGTGGCTTTAAAAGAAGCCAAAGAATAACTCTTAGGCACTGCAACACCAAATCATTCTTCCTGGCATGTTTATATTTATATATTATCACCTAGGAATGTTTGATTGGCACTATTTGAACAGTCTTTATGTATCAGGTGATAATGACAAGTAATTTTCCAAAAACAGCAGTCTGCAAGAATCAATTGTTCTTGCCACATTAGCAAATGAAAAGAACAGTGGTATTGATTGGGTAGGCATGTGTGACCACGAGGGCAAGCTTTTGGAAATTTCCACTGTCCATCAGACCATATAGGTGTTACTGTGGTCAATCAAGCTCTGCTGTTAATCAATACTTTCTGCTGTTCTGATTGTTTCACCACTGCCCTCCTATCTCTGGTTATTTAACGTAAAGTATGTAACACAGTTAACTGTGTAGTTAATATAGTAAAAATGACATACGTGAAACAATATTGACCAGAATGTAATGATGTTAATGAAAGATAAATAAACATATGAAGGGCAACTGTTTCACTGAACAGACTGATATGTGAAATGTATTTTGCAGAGGAACATTCTTTGTGAGCAAGTTATTGGTATTGTAAATCCTGCACGTCTTGCTGTTAGACATTCACTGCTAAGTAATAAAACAGAAACATCAACATCCATCCATCATATCCATCATATCTCAAACTCAGAAATATATAAGAGACGACTATGATAGATTTTAGAATCTCTTTTACAAACTGATGTTAGATTTAGATCCATTTGTATTAGAGGTGTGAATTCACAAGGAGAAAGACTTTAATTGACCAACTTTTTTTGTCAATTATAGGGGGCATTTAACATCTCTGTCTGGCACAACAGGTTAATCTTTAACAGTTTTCATCAGGGCAGGGGGCAAGATTTGATAATGTGAGAAGACCTGGGGGCCAGCTGCTGCTTGCATCATATAGGTTATAAAATAAAAAAAACAAAACTGTTTCATTGTTCACTGCTTTCAGTGAAAAAGTATTCAACATTCTACCGCTTCTGAAAGCATCAGCCCTCGCTTTTGACTTTACACTTCTTTGCTGTGGCCGTGTCTGCTGTTTGGTAACCATGTGTATGCTTGTTTACTGCCTGCTTATGAAAACACATTAGTTCTGCCTGCATGGTTTGTACTTGATGCATGACTGCTGTAAACTGTATAGTATATGATTCTCCTGCCATCTTGAGGTGAATGAGGAAAATGCAAAGTGATCTTACTTGATTGACTAATATGTTTTGTTGGGCAATGTAGAGCATTTTTTGAGCAACAAGCCGTGGACCATGGGCCATGATTTTGAATGGCCCGCTGCCGAACTTTGGACATGCCGACCTTAGGCCACTGGTATCCTCAGATAATGCAAACCCATTGGGGGTGGGGTCTGCCTGCGTGTGTTACACATCCGGGAGAAGGGGGTTGGGTTAAGGCTATAAAAAGTGGAAAGATCCCAATGGGTAAGTGTGACAGAGAGAGGGAGCCACACAAAGAGAGGAGAGCAGAAGTGAAGAGGCGTTAGAGGGGGAGGAAGAAGAAAGCCAGAAGGAGACTTGTTTGAGGACTACTTTGACATAGGAGGGGACAACACTCAGATTTTTCGAGGAAGTCTACACTCGATCTTTATCTTTGCTGGATTAGAAAATAAACTCAGAAACTAAAGGCAGCAAAGAAGAGAAGAAGAAGAAATGAAGGACTTGGTGCAGTCAGTAGAACTAGGGGTCTCTCAGCGGAAAAGAGTCAACGTAACACAACCCAAAGCTTGGCTGAAGAATGAAATTGTCCGGGTGGGACTCGCTGAGTGCCTTTGCACATATGTCATGATGGTAAGAAAAGCTCGTTGTAATAATGACTGATTTTATTAAACTGCCAGAAAAAGCCTCTCATATCCATCATCCCAGTGACAGCTTCACTTTCCAGTCCTTGAGCTCTTGTCTGTTTTGAATATTACTGCATGCTTATCTGTGACAACCATGTGCCATTAATTATTAATGTCTTGCTCCTGACCCTGATAGTATGTCCCCTCTCCTAAATGCACACACACACACAAGCAGATTTCAGTCACATGCTGGGGGTTGTAGATGGGGATTGGTGGGTTCAAGTGGGTGAAACAGGAAATCTAGTGTTACAGGAGGAATGGTCAGGCAGAGGGCCACATGGAGAGGGGTTGCCAAAGTCACATGTTATATGTCAGCTGTTAAAATAAACCCTTCACTTAGAACCCTGGAAGAAATACACTTCACACTCACAGTGAACACATGCTGGACACAGCACGTAGATAAGTACGTGGTCACACACACATGGGCAGTTTGTATCGCTCGGCTTTACTCACTAAATAAACAGAAATCACTTTTCACCTATATACACGACTTTCGTAAGAGGAACCACATGTTTCCTGTTAATGTTGATGTTTTTCAGTGTCTGCGTTCTCTCACTGGGGTCACAGCCTCTGTCTCTAACGTAAAAGTTAGATGACAGTTAAGTTCACTTCAGGTCAGCCTCTGTTGCTCATACAGTACCATAGTTCAACATTTCTAAACAAAACACTCATTCTTCACTGAAAATTCCAGCTGCCTGACTGACGCACTGATTTTATTGAGTTCTTTTCTCAGTGGCGGATCTTCCTATAGGCGACATGGGGGGCCGCCTAGCACCAAAAACTGCAAATGTGCACATTATTTTTTTCATTGTTTGCTATATGTTATCATTCTTGTTGTTCTTGTTCTGATTTGTAATCAATACAAAGACCATAACACATTTTTTTGGCAGGGGTGGGACTTGCCAAAGGCGCCAAATGTGCTAGGTCTGGCACTGGCTTTCTCAAATTACACTCTCTGGAAGTTTTCCCCCTGTAATTTGCCTCTCTGGTATCTCTGTCTGTGACTCTGACTGTGTGTGACTGCTTCTCTTTGTGTCTAGGCGTTTGGCCTGGGGTCGGTGGCTCAGGTGGTGACAGGTCAAGGAGCATTTGGACAATACCTCAGCATCAACTTGGGTTTCGGACTAGGTGTTGCCATGGGGGTCCATGTTGGAGGGAAGGTCTCAGGTATGAGAGCTGATCCTTGTAAACTCTACTGTCAAGATGAAATAAAAGTCATCACCAATCACTATTATCTGACATGCCTTCTTGCTTTATTACTCTAACAGGGGCTCATATGAATGCAGCAGTTTCATTCACAATGTGCACGTTTGGCCGCCTTGGGTGGAGGATGCTGCCTCTGTATATTTTTGCGCAGCTGTTGGGGTCGTTTCTGGCCGCAGGGACAATTTATGCTGTCTACTATGGTGAGGGCACACTGCATGTTCAAGCACACTCTGCACTGAACACCTGTATTCTTACAGTTAAGGTCAAAGTTATTAGCTCCCAAGGAACTATGGAACATTTCCAAAATTTCTGCCCAATGTTTGCATCATTTATAAAACTTTACATAATAAAATATTCATCAATGTTAAGGTCCCTGTTTGGTACAAGTTGGAATGCAAAATAAATGTTCAGGTTTGCTTTATATCAAGTGTAGTGAAAATTGAGGAGGTCAAATTATTAGCTGCCATGTAATTTTTTTGCTTTCAAAGCACACTTCAGCAATCAATCAGGTTTTAAACCTCACCTTAGCTATCAATTAGCATTGAACTTTACCTAAGGGACTCCAATGAACATGGCTATTAGCACTGGATTGAGAGGGACTACTCTTAAATTCTTAGTAAGAAGTAATTTCATCATGCCAAAAAGTAAAGCAATCAGTTTGGAACTCAAAAAGAAGATAGTGGATTTTTAAGTGGTAAGGCTATAATGCCATTTCCAAGTGTTTCATAGTGTCTAAACAGCTGTCTAAACATCGCAAATCACAAGGAGACCAAGTCCGTTAGAAACAAACCTGGGTGTAGTTGAAGGTGCAAGACTTAAAAAACTTTGGAGAGGAAAATAGTTGAAGATGTCAACAACAATCCTGAGATTTCTGCCAAGATAATTGTTTCTGAACTGCCCGTTTCTGGACTTGATGTTTCATGGAATACTGTTGTGGGGGTTCTTTATTGTGGTAGGCTTCGAGGTCATCATTCAAGAAAAAAATAAATAAGATAAAAATAAAAATAAAATCCAGACCCAAGTTTGCCTGGAACATTTAAACATGGGTATGAGTTTTGGAAGTCTGTCTTTTGGTCCGACAAGACGAAACTTGAGCTGTTTGGGCACATGGGTGAGGCCGTCAACCCTCAAAACACAGATGCCATCGTTAGACACGGTGGCGTGAGTCATAATGCTGTGGGGCTGTTTCGCTGCTTCAGTCACAGGGAACTTTGTTTGGGTGCACCGGATCATGACGAAAAAAAAGACATTTTGAAGGATAATGTAAAGAAATCTGCTGCCATATAGCTTTAGGTCACTGCTGGGTCAAGACAATGACCTGAAGCATACATTCAGGTTGGTCCAAAACCTTTTGAAGGACACCAAAATCCAAGGTCCTGGAGTGGTCCTCTCAGAGACAAGATCACAATCCTATCAAGAATTTGTGGCGGGAGCTCAAGGTTAATGTCCATGCTCAAAAACCACGCAGTTTAGATGAGCAGGGAAGAATGGGCTAAGGCCCCTCGAGAGACATGTGCCAACCTGGTTATGAACTACCATAAGAGGTTGCTGTCAGTTCTGAGTAAGAGAGGTTTTACTATTGGCTTTGTATGGTCAGAGGGCTAATAATTATGGCCTTGTCATTTTTGTTTTTTCTTGTTTAAATTCAGTGCATCAGTTAAACACCTAATCAAGCTTAGTGGAGATTTTCTCTTGTTTTTTGGAAACAATTAAACTGTAAATACTTTTGGTGACGGTCATTTCCATGGAAAAGTTAAGGGTTTTGTTTGATTTCATAAAAGGGAGCTTCTAATTTTGACCTTACTGTAGAGAAGCCATGTTTTTTTCTGTATTTCTATTGGCAGTCAAACATCTAAGAGTATCTGTCTTGTCAATACTGTTTCCATATGCAGAAGCCATATATGACTATTGTGGAGGAAACCTGACTGTAACAGGAGTAAAAGCCACAGCTGGTATCTTTGCCACCTATCCTGCGCCGTATCTCTCCTTGATGGCTGGATTCGTTGATCAGGTAGCCATGAAACCAGATGAAAGGATTGCAAATGCAAATCACTGTCATCCTACACATTCTGCACTGACCATTTTGCTTTGTTGTGTTGTTTCACACACGGCTATTTATGTGATGTTTTGATTTTTCTTCTTGCCAGGTGTTTGGCACAGCTATGCTGCTGCTGTGCTTGATGGCTCTGTCCGACCAGAAGAACAAACCAGCCGCAGCGGGAAGCGAGCCTGTGGTAGTGGGTCTTCTGGTGCTGCTCATTGGCATTTCTCTGGGCAGCAACAGCGGCTATGCTATCAACCCCACCAGAGACATCGGACCCAGGATCTTCACTGCCATAGCGGGCTGGGGGACTGATGTGTTCAGGTATGGAGGAAAGATGTGTTGGTTTTTTAACGGGAGGTTTTGCTGTTGTCACGTGTAACTTTAACCAGGGGTTAGTTGAGGTCTCTGTTAATTATTAAATGACCTGTGTAGCGTGTCCACATAAAGAGGATGTTTCTTGTTGTTTTTTTCAAGGAATACTTTGCTGCTTTTCAACGAGCTGTAAATGAACTATGGTAAACTTCCCTCCATCTTACCACATCCCAGATCCCCCTGCTCATTTGCGTCATCCAGCTGATTTTCACCAGCTCTAAGGCTGTTTGAGGAACTATAGATTGTATTTCCCCATTTCTGTCAAGGCTAGTCAAAGAAGGATGGGACTGGGGTGCTCTTTGACCCTATGGTAGCTATGGGGTGTGACACATGCGCAGTGTAACTGGAGCTGCAATATTGGATGGTTACAGCAGACAGCCCTAGGAATACATGGATTGGTTTCCACTCAAGTGCGGAACTTTTGGGTACACTCAATTAGATGGCGTTTGATATACAACAGAATATTTACATACAACAAGCATGTTTTGTTTTTTTTTAAATGATATTTCAATACAGACTTTTTCCATATTTACAGAACTTTAAATTTCACCCATATCTTTATTTTACGTGCAGACATATTCCAACCTAAGGCTGCCTGCAGATGCTTCACTGACACAAAGCAATCATCCTCCGTGTTCTGTGATAGCGCGCCAGCTATTGATACCTTCGGCAAGTGCGGACCTGATTTTACTGCGCATGTGTTGTACCCCAATGATATGTTGTGATATCTACCACTCTTAAACTCAGGCCAAACTCTGATAAAACTGTAAAACTAGGCAGTGCTGATCATGTACTGTATTGGCCATTTCTCACCTAGAATGATTTGGAAACATATTTTAGTGCTCTGTTTGCCTGTAATACCTCAGTTTGTGAACAGGAAGTCCGTGCCATTCCATTTCCTGTATTGTCAAAATGGGTGGCATTTAAAAAAAACAAGACTAAATGGTAAAACTAAGCAGTACTGATAAAAGATTCCGTTAATGCGTTGCTTATTTATCACCTAAAATATTTTCAGATACATATTTTAGCTTACTGTGAATCTGTCATACAAGATTGTTTGCTATCAGTTTGTTACCAGCGGACAGCCATGCTGTTTCTGACCAGGGGGACTGTTAATTGGTCTGATACAGTGCAGTGCATTCTGGTAGTTCAAGGTTTTTTTGTACTGCTTAAGCAAAAGCAAATGCCACAGCCCTTTCCCTTTAATTCCTCTGGTCATGAAGCAACAATTTCAAAAGTATTTATGACTTTCTACTGCATAGCCAGCCCAGTTTAATGAAAAGACCAGCCTTCCAGCAGTGAAAAACGTCTTTAACAATGGCAATGGAAAAATACTTTATTTAAATAATTATGCTCCCCCCCCCCCCACC
>JAPZEB010001872.1:0-13596 GCA_029783705.1 Chaetodon striatus
GCGAGGTCCCGCTCAAGACTGTTTTGTTTGGGTCTGCATTTTCTTGTTTATTGAGTGTTAATTTTTTTTTCCACTTGATTGGTGTGTTTTGAATTTATCAGTTTGTATTAACTGGGCGCACCTGTGGTGAGGCGACAATTATCTGGGCACACCTGTGGCGAAGTTTGATTACCTCGCGGCACTCAGAGACCGGCTGCAGACAGAGAGCAGGGCTGCGGAGCTGCTGGTCCGCAAAGGACACGCTGGGGCAGGGATCGCCACGACGGACCTTGTGAGGCGAGTAGCCACAGAAAAAGAACATTTGCACGATTCAGTTGCCGTTGAGTGAGACGAGCCAGATCCTTCACTTGTGTTTTCTCCCCCTGCTGAGGCCTGCCAAGTCGGAGAAGCGGAGCATGACTGCGAGTGGATGATTGCAGCGGCGGAGCGTAGCATACCAGGGCCATAGACACATGGCCGGTGACAACCAGCCCCCCCTTGCCTGTCTTCCCCTTGGAGCAAGCCCGGTGAAGTAACAAACTGCTAAATGGGCTTCATAGAGACCTGCCTATTTTTAAAGACTCTTTTTAAAGACCGTTCCCCCCACCATCCCCATTTTTTTTATCTGTCAATTAAGCTGTCAGTAGTTAATAAACTACTTTTTGCTGAATATTGTCTCGGTCTGTATACTTGTTCACCAGAGATGTAATAAACCTGTGACACAAGCAGTGCCTGCCTTGGAAGACAGAACTCTCGGCCTTCAAAAATTCGACTTAAAATCTTCGGAAGCATATGATGGTAAGTATAGTATTTGGCCCTTTGCGTTTGTACTTCAGATGTCACTAACCCCACTCTTACCAATCAGTGTTCATCAGAGGACAATCAACATTAATATGTAGAGTGCATAATTGCAGTTACAGTTTGTAAGTATTTTGGAGACTGTGTTAATTCATGTACAGTGACTAGCTGCTGGGTGGTTAGCTGGATAGCACTTCTAGCGATATTCAAATAAGCCTTGGATGTTCCAAATTACTATTGGTTTGAATACAGGCTAAATATGCCCTTCATGTGAGTATAGTCACACTAATATTTTTTAATGGTTGGGTAGTTTTGAAGAGGGCTGTAATTTGTGGGAGGCTCTTTATGTGATAGGGTGAATCTGTCCCGAAATTTCTCACGGTTTGCCCCTGTCGTTTCAATCTGTTCTAACTTGCCTTCCCACGGTAGAGGTGGGTGTGGCATCAGACCTGTGCCTTGGAAAGTAAACAACAAATAAGACTTGTTTTATTGATGTTCGTGTTGCTGTTATGAGCATTGTCTACTGTCAGACTGTAATACTGCAGTAATAGACTAGCATAAGAATGTCATCCCCAACGGAAGGGAAAAAAATTCAAACTAACAACTAACCTGATCTATCCCTTAAATATCTATCAGTGTCACTACTATCATGAACCTTAAACTGTCTGTAATAATAGTTATGTTCATGTTCAGGAGTCTTGGCAAGAGTTGAGGATTATAAATTGTGATCCATGAAAGAACGCATCAATTTACATACTGATGGAAAGTTTTTCTTTCTTCACAGAGGAAACATCCATCTAAGCTGTTGGCTTTCAATGAATGTGTGACACACAGGCAAACTGGCAACACAAGCGATCTCAGGCAAGCAGACCAAAATAAGTACCAGGATTTCAATGGGTGGCCACATACGTGTAGGCCAGGGAGAGATTGACCAGCTCATGATTAACTTAATATGTGAGGGTCTTCATCCATTTTCTTTGGTTAAACAAAATGTTGTTATCAACACTCAACCCACAATGTAAGGTCATTTCCAGACCAACACATACGAAGCGAATAGAGGGAACTGTCAGCCACATGAGGACAAACTTGCTTTCTCACCATAGTCACCCATGTTGCCACCACCACATACTGTTGGTCTGCGCACCAGCAAAGTTACATAGGAGTTACATGTCATTGGATTGATGAGGAGACCTTTGAGAGGAGATCCACTGTACTTGCCTGCAGAAGGTAACGAGGGTCACACACCTTTGATGTTCTTGTAGGTGCCCTGGATGATAATCACTGCCATCACAGAATACGAGGTAAGGTGGTGAGAACAACCACAATAGTAGCTCAAACTTCATTACAGCATTTAGTGTTTTTGGTGAGCTGAGCCAGTCTGAGGATGCAGACCAAGACTCTTCAGATGGATCCAATGCCGACCAGCTAGACACCTCCAGCATCCTAGAGCAAGATCCTGTGATCTCTGAGTTACAAGCAAAACTCAGCAGGCAGGAGACATCCTCCAAGATGTGCTTTCTTCTCATCAGAGCAATTCAGCATGGTGTCCCGAAGCGACACTGGACTGAGAGGACTGATATCATAGAAACAGGTGTGATTTCATTGTTTAATATCATATACTGCAACCAATTACTTATTATGCAGGGCAATGCAAAGCAAATCATATTACGTTCTCCAGAGTTTCAAAATTTCCAAAATTTGACTTGAACTGCTTGACATAGAAAGTTGTAACTCTTTGTCCAAAGTGTGCTGCTATGTCTTGTCATTGATATGCGATTTATACTTTTAGAGATAATTGAGATTTATACTTTTGAGATCACCATAGCACCGAGTAAGCAGTGGGACTTAAATTGAGCTTCAACTTACAGCAACATGTTCACAACAGGACTTAAATTGAGCTCCAATTTACTTGACAATAACAGTTAAATGCACTAACAGACCTTACACCTGCACTAAGCCTAATTATCTAGTCTACTTACTGTACACTTTTCAAGTGCTACAATTGCTGTTTAAAAAGTTGGGTGCCTACTGATGAAGCACTTAGGCTTATGTTTGCTTGAGCTCAATACTTAATTGTCAGAAATGTTCAACAGGTCTAGTCTATGTCAGATGACACCTGGACCAAATGGCAGTGGCTGCGGTTGATCAAGTCATCTCATCAAATGAAGATGATTTTTTTTCTTCATTGAAAACCAGAAGGTCACAAGGTGCTGGGGAATTGGAGGGATACCTAGCTTGTGTGTGTGAGGATATGGATCTTCTGAATTCCTTCCCAAACATTAAAAAACTTTCTCTGAAAGTGAACACCAGCCTACCTGCATCAGCTGCCTGTGAGCAGCTTTTCAGCTGTGCTGGATTGCTGTTCACTGCAAAGCACGCACAGATTAGTTCTACCAACCTTGAAAATCAGTTGCTGCTGAAACTTAACAAAAAGTTTATTGACTAATTCTATATACATAGGTGTCTCCATGTACCGCTCATTTGATTTTCCTTTGAATACCAAACATAAAACAAAAAAGAAAATTGACACAGGCCGAATTTGATTTTGTCTAGTAGCCTGCACTGTGTGTATTGCACAGTGTCACTGGCAGTCGATATTGAGCAGTGTCATCTTGCTGGTGACTTTGAATAGACTTCCTTTTCATGAATATCAGAAAAAAATGAATAACTAAATCAAATTCAGACTGTAGGCCTATCCAGTTTTCAACAAATTTGCCTTTTTTATCTGAGCATACAATCCAGTGTTGAAACAATGTGATTATTTTTCGAACCACATACACACACAAATAGCCTAATGAAATAACATTGTTTTCTGTTTGAATTGTTATTTACCCTTGAAAATCAAATGAACATAGGTGGGGTGTGTTAAGTTACAGCTTGTTAATTTAAGGGCAAGTTCTATGTTTTTTGACCTATGGCCCGGTTGATCCAAGTCAATGCGAGCTGTTCATAGGAAAAATAATGAGTAAAATTGGCACAATATCGACAAAGTTATGGACAGGCAGCTAAAGCTAACCTAATGGGGCATAGGAACTGAAACTGAAAGTTAGTGCTCTATGCCCGTACAGGTCAGCTTTAGCTACCTGTTCACAACTCAGTCTGTGTTGTGCCAGAACTCGTTCTTTTGCCTATGGACTCCACGCAGTGACCCTGAACGACAGGGCTATGGGTCAAAAAACACTGTAGTTGTCCTTGAAGAAATTTGAGATTTCTCATTACACAGAAAAAGCACAATTTGCTGTAAAAATAAAATCTCATTTTAGTTTTATTTGAGGGATTGTTGAAGTTTGTTGGTGAAGAAAGCACATGAGCCATTTAATTCACAATGTACTCACATGTACACTTTCATTTTGGTTTTACTTGAGTGCTTCTGGGAGGCAGTTACACAGGGCAACTTTTTGAGCCATATTGCTGGGCAACTTCACAAACAATAGCATATGTTCTGGTTCAGTGACCATGATCATTTTCACAATGATTAATTGAAGTACTCTAGACCAACAGGATGCCCAATACCAGTTAATCAACTGACAGAACAATACTTAAGAATAATGCCCAACAACATTGCTCAAAAAGTTGCTCTGTGTATCATCAGTCTAACAGTTGTGTTGGTGAGTCAAATTGAATGAGGGCTGCGCGATATATATATATAAAAAAATTGACATTGTGACGATTTTGTATACTGTGATATGTATTGCAATATACAGTGTATTGCAATAACTTGACTAGCTGTATTCGGAAAGAAGTCGTTTTAGAAGGATTTGGAAAGGCTGTATTTGCATGAAATATACATTTTACAATCAAACTGTCATGGAAATTAAGAACTTCACAACCTAAAGTATTAACCAGCAAAACAGGTATGACATATTGCCTTTGACTAATATTATATTGATATGATGAACTGATATTGCAAGTCCCACAATGTGACTCTTGCACAAGAACGCATTGCGATGGCGATGCTCTAATGATATTGTGCAGCCCTAAATTGAATTGAATGCCACAGCTCATCATAGAATTCAATTCAGTTGTATTTGACAATGTTTTATTGTTTTATGGGATGGTCTGACTAAGTTGTACTGCCCGAAAGACACACTAAATGTTGTGTTGATATGTTTAATGTCATTATGCTCTTATATTTGTAACGTTTTTCCTTTAATAAAAAAAATAACTAGTTTTTGAATTGGATTTATGACCCCTGGACATTTTTGCACTTCATAGGAGTGACCTCCATCAAGTTGTTGTAAATAACTAAGTGACTTTTACTTAAAGTACATTTTAAACAAACGACTTTTTACTTTTACTGGAGTAGATTTTTAGATGGGTAGCTTTACGTGTACTTAAGTAAAAGTACCTTTTACTTTGATGAAATTCTACTCGAGTAGAATCTTTCAGTACTTTTTCCACTTCTGGCCATAAAAAACAAATATGAAACAGTGAGTACATACAGCAATGGTGCAGTGGTTACCTCACGGTAAGAGGGTTCTGGATTTGAACCTGCTACTGGTAATTTGACTATCTTTGTGATACGCATATTCAGTATTTTGTGACATACAGGCATAGGCGTACATTTCAGGGAGGGGGGATGCAGATGACATGTCTCCCTAAATATATAGAACTTAGAACCTTTGGGAGTGAATGAGTCCTTTTTTTGTTGGAATATTATTGATCTGTGGATTATAATAAAGCATAATAGGTGAGTTATAACTTTGTTTTTTTGTCTGACAGAAGTGTTTATTAAATCTTCTGTGGTGGCTGTATCTCAAAATGATCAGCATTAATGGAAATACAAGGAACATAGCTTTCGAAAAAAAAAATGGTTATATGAGTAAACCACTTCATCCCAGCAAAACAGCAGTTGTTTACATATAATCATCAAATAAAACCTTACAGGGCATTGGATAGTTAAGAGGTGGAGAAACTAGTCTATAATGAAAATAATTATTAGTTAATAGTTCAAAATGAGCTCCTCCGGGGACTTCCGGTTGACACGCTGTGGAAAATGACAGACTGACGGATCTCTCTCTCTTTCACCCACTTGGAATATTTCCCTAGATTCAACTACTTCAATACAATAGCACCGCTGAGGTATTATGGAAGGGGACAAACTAAAGAGAGCCAAAGGTATAGTGAACCAGAAGAAAGTGAGAAATCAACAATGGAGAGCCACAACAATGCTAATTCTAAGTTGCTTAGCCAGGAAGGACCAGACCACACCAGCTAGCTTGCTGTTTAGCATACACACTGAGATTAAGGCAATTGGGCTGATGTAAAGAGCAGGCTAAGTGCTTTCCGCCACACACTGAGAGAAGACGTGAAAAAGGAGTTGAGTGAATGTCCCCTAGGCCCTGGGGGACATTAGGGAAGACCTGAAAACCACAACAATACGGGTCAAGGAAGCAGAGCAGCGTGTAACCAAAGTAGAGGAATGTAACACTGAACTTGAAGCTGCGCTCCATCAAATGAAACAGGTACAGGAATTCATACAAACAAAACTGAAAAACTTGGAACTGCGATCTTGAGGAAATAACATTCGCATTTATGGAATTCCTGAAGGTGAGACAAGACAACAACCTGATTGACTTTGTGGCCAAATTCATACAGTCAGAGTTAACACTGGACTTGACAAAGCTGAGGATGCAACGCTGCCACAGAGCTCTCGGCCTACGTCTCCCTGGAGAGGCGTTGCCAAGACCCATAGTGATAAACTTCCAGGAGTACAAGACCAAAGACCAGGTCCTGTCCACAGCATAGAAAAAGAAGACAGTTCATTTAGAGAAAATAATCTATTTTGATCATGACTACCCGACAGAAATAGTGAGAAAAAGGAGGGAATATGCCGGAATAAGAAGAGTGCTCAAGGAGAGAGGTGTGCATTTTCAGACCCCCCCACCCGCCAAGCTTAAGGTGTTTCTGGACAGCTGTCCTGAGATCTACAATGACACAAGAGAGGCTGCGGCTGACCTGAGGAAGAAGGGATTTCCCATCCGCCTGGATAGAGTTCCAACTCCAGACACCCACAGCGTGGCATGAGAAAAAGTAGGTAACAGGCGTCATCAGCAACCATCCCATCTGGAGCAGATGCGACAGAAGCTGCACGCTTTTTCCCCGCAGCTAGGAGACCTGATCTCAATTGCAGGGACGGAAGGAAGGGGGAAAGGGGTGGGTTGACAATTTGAAAGTGTTTTGGCGTTGCCTTTGCCTCCTCTCTCCTTTTTGAATGGGTAAATTCATTACCTTTTTGCTCAATATAGGATGATATCTTGATAATCGGTGAATAGATGCGTAAGAAATACTGTCGCAGGAGAACTGAATGTTCTGTGATATGCCACAGTTTTGGAGCAATATTACAACTTGTTTCAAAGAGGGGCCTTTATTTTCAACCAGGTCCTCCCCTAAAATTAAAGGAGCACACTTGTTTTACAGTCATGGAAGTCAACTTGTTTTATATTCAGTGTGTTCTCTCTTGTTCATGTTTTTGTAACCCTTTATTTTAGGTAAAAACAAGATAGATAAAAAAGAAGTTACCTTACTAAACCTGTATATGTCACCAGGTCATGATACATCATTTATTTAAAAAAAAAAAAAAAAATTTAATGACCCAAGAGTCATGAGGAACTTTAATCTGTAGGGGTGACTGGAATATTCAGATACAACCTAAACTTGACCCTACAAACTTGCGCAGAAAGTTAAACCAAAACTCATTGACTATGCGGAAACTGTTGAAGGAATCTGGCATGATGGATGTTTGGAGGGACTTACATCCCTCAGACAATTTACCTACTACTCCCCTCGCCATGTAGAATACTTCCGACTGGATTATTTTTTCATCTCAATCATAGGTAGTGTTAGAGATGTTTGGACCATGCCTGAGTGTACCTTACGCTGCATCTAGATATTAAACAGAAGGACACACTTTGGGGGTTAAATACCAGTCTAATGAATGATTAAAAAAAAAAGTGTGAAATACATAAAGGAAGAGTTAAAAGAATACCTGCAAAATAATGATAATGGATCAGTATCACCAAATATATTGTGGGATGCTTGGAAGGCAGTATTAAGAGGTAAACTCATAGCTTACACTGCTTTTAGGAAAAAAGAAAAATAAGGACGCTTATCAGACCTGCAGTTACAAATGTGAAACTTAGAAATTCAACACACTGCTTAAAGAAGATCCAAAAATATTGGCCCAATTAAAGTGTATCCAACAATAAACTAATAAGATCTATGCAGAAGAAATTGAGAGGAAAATGAGGTTCACCTATGATGTTTCTTTCTTGGAAACTACGTAAACAAGCCGAGAGGACAATTTACAAAATACAATAACAAAATGTGTTATAAATTAGAAGACATTCAGCAAACATTTGAAACCCACTACAAATGCCTATACACCAGTGGCGGCTGCTGGTCTTTCAAACAGATGAAGCTTACTTTAAGTTTACATCATAAAATTTGTCATATTGTAGCGAGGCAGTAACTTATAAAAGGGACATTTATAGAACCATAGAACCACAGCAAAACACGCGTCAAAGATTTTCAGATGGGTTTAAACACCTGAAAAGCACTCTGTCAGAAGACTCCACTCACAAATATCCACACGGGACTGAGCTCGAAATGCGACGATGCCAGTGTGTATTTCAAAACTGCTGTCAGTCACAAAAGGGTCAGCCTTTTAGACAATTCCTCCAATCATCATGCATACACCAAGCATCCTCTCCCGCCTACTGCTCCATTAGGTCCCAGGAAAGCTGAGTCTCCCTGGAAGTGACGATTTTGTCGCATTTATCCAATGACCGTCTCGCTTTGCTGCATGAAAAAAACCTGCTCAGCGCTGTCTCATGGGAATGATTGGAGGCTCCGTGTCCACTGTGCTGACACGAGAATGTATGACAGGGAGGTTGCGTTTGAAAACTGGTGATAAACAGCTGAGGTTTAAACATCATAGTCATGATGTTAAACGCATCCTAACGCACGTTTAATGCAATGTAAATTCTTATTTTAATGTAAATTCAATAGTGCATATTTCTCAGAGCAATTGCCTCTGGGTGGGATGCATGTGGACTGCATAGATACAACAACAATCACCATTTTCTTTTGTACTAGTCAAATCACCACAGCAAGCAGTTCAGTATCTGTTCTACCCTGATTCTATTTCCATGGTGTCAACCCATAAAATATCTCCAGACAGTAAAGTTCCAGTGTTCATTTTCACCCCATTTTCTGTGAGTTAAATCAACAAGTCTGCATGGCATCTGCAGGTGCTTTCTTGGTCCCACTAGTGCTTCGTCACCATTGGCTCAGCATTTTTATAATGAAGCAGGACAGCTTTCTCCTTTGCCTGCTCCACAGTGAGTCATATCACACAGTACTGTAGACACACTACGCATAAACAGAGACCATTTGTATAAACACAGAACATACAGTATATGGCCATCACAGTGCCTGTAATGTTTCAAAATGTGCAACTGTTGCCATGATTGATCCCAAGATGGGAGCATTTCGTGGGTGGAACTAGGCCTTTTTTCTGTTCATCCATGAGGGTAATTATTGTGTGACTGTTCAATTCATACTGTTTGACAATTTCTTGTTCACTGATTAGAAATAGCATAATCCTTCAGCACGTCTTTGAGCCCTACACCTGTTCCTTTGTCTTGCTGCAATTACTCCTGCCATTGTTTGGGAGAGTCGTCCCCACAAAAACACACCTTTTATAGGCCACCTCAAATTAACAGCTGCTCTCTGGAGGCAGAGAAATTTAATGCACAAAATGAACCCTTGCAAATTGCAAATGCTTTAGGATATCTAGCCATGTGCCTTTTCATAAATAACGTGACTATTTTTGAACATGTTACATCCAGCTAATTTGTGGCAATTTACTCTCTGCATCTGCACCGAGTCATCAAAGCACAACTGCATTCTACATTGATCTAATTCTTTTTTGTTATATTGTCTTTCTTTTTGTGTGTATGTCTTTGTTGAGCAGCCAAGGATCGTATGGTGTGTGACACGTTGTGTTCGGACGCAGGGTGTTGGGGCCCTGGCCCGGACCAGTGCCTCTCCTGCAGATACTTCAGCCGTGGACGTACCTGCGTCGATTCTTGCAACCTTTATGAAGGGTGAGTTATGCATGTGCATGCACACATACACTCCTGACTGATAGATTGCATAATGTGTTGTCCTCAAAATGTTCTCAGGTCCTAATTATGATTTAGGTTTGCCTACATTGTGAAGAAATTTTACACCTCCTCATCTAACCACATCTGTGCATGTCTTTATCTTTTTTCTACTCGATGCTCAAAAAATAAAAACAAACTACTAAAACACTTCAATCCAGCATCCAGAATAAATGTTGGCATTGTTGAAACTTTACACTTCAACATGTTGTTATGTTACGGCGCAAAACCACTTGGTTATAGTTAGGAAAAAGATCATGTTTTGGTTTGAAGTACCTGGGTTTGATGGCACAATCACAACAGGAAATGCTATCAATGTCTCGCTGAAAAACAACTGTTTTGTTTGTTGATTGTTGTGCTTTCTCTAGGTTGTGATACAGTTTTAATTTCTGCAATGTTTCAAAGTGACTTACTCAACCAAAAGTTTTTCGAGAACAAAAGGTGGCTGCCATTTCTTCCAATGCATAGTCTGGTTTGAACAGTTAAAATACTGAGTAATTTCCATACTATGGCTAACCTTGTAAGCAAAGTAGCAAAGCAGAAAAATAAAAAAAGATCACCTCTTTTCAAGAAGAACAAAATGGCTGAGGATGCCACGTATGACACAGGATGTCAAAGCTAAACTGCCAACCACCCTGTTTATTCCTACAAGCTGTGTCTCAATTCAGGGGCTGCAGCCTCTGAAGACCGCATCAGCCAAACCGAACGGTCTCTGAAATGGGACAGTTTGTTTCTGTGGAGGATTTCCTGGGTGCATAACCAGTTGTTCTCGCCCCGACCCATTGGTGTTACGGTTACCTACCAACCAGCTGCACTTGACGAAAGGAGTAAGTTAGTAAGTTAGTTAGCCCTAAATCATGGACCCAGAGATGGCTGTTATATATGTATTTTTTAAATGTAATACTTGAGGAGAGGATTCACCACTGGAGACAATGCCGTTTGCTATATTTCAGGCTGATGTAGGATGGTTTTCAGGTAAGCTTATTAAAATAAGCTGTGTGCTTTTAGCTAATAGTAATGTTAACAACAGTTAAGCAGTAGCTAGTAAGCAACTGTTAGTTAACCTAATATATAATTATCACCAGTGGTCAATGCATCTTGGGATAGGCTGGGCCACAAAGGATTCATCCGTTGCATCCTCCAATTCTGGGAAAGAAGGCTGCATTTCCCGACCTTTGAAATGGGACAGCCTTGATCGCGCCGATGTGAAGCAATCAGTCTTCAAATGCAGCCTTTGAAGGCTGCAGCTCTTGAATTGAGACACAGCTACAGTCTTAGTAGGAGCTGGACCATCTGTGTGTCAAGCTTCAAAAGCCCTCTGTAAGTAAAACACAGAGTCCTATGAAGATGCCACTTTCTTCTCCAGGCCAGGTTAATCATGACAAAACAAAATCTGCAGGGCATGAACACAAACACACTCTACAAGGACTGTCACCCTTCAATCGGCCTAGAGATACTTTGTCCATTCTGAACGTAATCAGCATCAAGGAAACCACTGACCCTGCTCCTACTTATCGTCTTGCTCACGCTGATTGTATTTATTTTGTGGTGCAAGGTTCACGCAGGGGATAAAATCAGGACATGCTCATTCACGTTCTGTTGTCAGGCAGCATCAACATGGCACTACTGCAACACTCAACATGACACCATTGAGTCAATGATAATGAGCCTTTCAAAGTTCAACAGGTTCACTGCCCTTGCTCCCGGTCCCTTGGCAACACAATGTAAGGTCTATCACAGACTTTGGATGTATGCAGCTGCCACAATAGAAATTGTTTGTGAAGTCTCTATGGTAACAAATTAGTTCTTGTGTATGCCTCATCTCAACCAGCAAACCAGTGCAAAAATACAAAGCATTGTGTTCAGGCAGAGAGAGAATCAGATGGACTCTAACTGCATGAATCACAATCAAACATGTACTCTTCAGCTACTAAAGCCACTGTTAGTCAAGAAGAAATTTAGTATGAGTGTCTTCTGATCATATTCAGCACACTGAGGCAGGTAAACCTGTGAATCAGTTTATCCTTGTTAATTGTCTTAATTAATTAATTGCAGAGGTAGTAGTTTGAAAATTATAGTACAGTGCACATCACTTCTACATACTTTATCCCCTTTCCTTTCTTTTATGAAAATCACATAACATGCTGATCACTTAATTGTAAAATTTAAAATAACTTTGAACTTTATACAGTGGCTTTCAAAACCTAATAAAGTGTTTTACAATGTATACTTTAAATGTAAATTATAAACTATAATTCTGAACTGTAAGTTCAGTTTTCAGAGAGAATGAGTTTAAGGCAGAGGAAGTCATTTACGGATATCCACTGAAAAACTAGATTTTAAAAAAATTTACATCAGATTAAATTGATTTTTACCCTAATTATTATATTCCAATGCATCAATAATTGCTGGTGTTATCAGGGTCCACTGGTGGTGACGACAGAATACACAGTACTAATACTAACTGCAAGGGAACAATAGAATGATAGAGCTGGAGTTTAAGCCCCTCTAGGTCATTAATTAATACAGTGGCATACAAAAGTTTGGGCAGCCCTGGTCAAATTTTCATTTACTGTGAATAATTAAGTAAGTAGAAAATAAAATGATCTCCAAAAGGCACTAAGTTAAACATGAAACAGGCTTTTAAGCAAGATCAGTGCATTATTTTTGCTTTGTACAATTTGAGAGTGGAAAGAAAAGGAAAGCAGCATGATGCAAAAGCTTGGGCACCGCAAGACATTTAAGCTCTCAGACAACTTTTAAGAGGGTCTCAGACCTTAATTAGCTTGTTAGAGTTCTGGCATCTTCACAATCATTATTAGGAAAGGCCAGGTGATGCAAATTTCAAAGCTTTCTGAATATTCTGACTCCTGTAACCTTGTCCCATCAATCAGCAGCCATGGGTGCCTTTTAACAGCTGCCTAGCACTCTGAAAACTAAAATAACTGATGCCCTTAAAGCAGGAGAAGGCATAAGAAGATAGCAACGTGTTTTCAGGTAGCTGTTTCCTCAGTTCGTAATTTAATCAAGAAATGGCAGTCAACAGGAATTGTGGAGGTCAAGTTGAGGTCTGGAGGACCAAGAAAACTTTCCAAGAGAACTGCTGTTAGGATTCTTAGAAAGGCAAATTAACACCCCCATTCGACTGCAAAAGACCTGCAGAAAGATTTAGCAGACTCTGGAGTGGTGGTGTACTGTTCTACTGTCCAGTGACACCTGTACAAATATGACCTTCATGGAAGAGTCATCAGAGGAAAACCTTTCCTGCGTCCTTACTACAAAATTCAGCATCAGAAGTTCGTAAAGGCAAAATCGAAACAAGACAGATGCTTTTTTGAAACAAGTCCTGTGGACTGATGAAGTTAAAATAGAACTTTTTGGACCCAATGAGCAAAGGTATTATTGGAGAAAAAAGGGTGCAGAATTTCATAAAAAGAACAGCTGTTAAATTGTTAAACACAGGGTGGATCGATCATTCTTTGTGCTTGTGTGGCAGCCAGTGGCAGAGGGAACATTTCACAGGTAGAGGGAAGAATGGATTCAATTAAATTCCAGCAAATTCTGGAAGTGAACACTCACCATCTGTAAAAAAGTTGAATATGAAGGCCTCTATAACAGGACAATGATCCTAAACACACCTCAAAATCCACAA
>JAPZEB010001903.1:0-13594 GCA_029783705.1 Chaetodon striatus
AACTGTCTCATTTCACAGCTACACAGTGAGCTAAAATATGTTTCTGAAAGCATTTGAGGCCAGAAATAGGCAATGCAGTCAGGTGCAAAGGCAGTATGAGCGAATGCAAAGAGTGCCGTCATCCATAGGGGGCACCACAAATTGGGGAAGTAAAAAAAATCAAAATTTGCAGTTTGCGTGTTCTCCAGGTACTCCGGCTTCCTCCCACAGTCCAAAGACATGCAGGTTAATTGGTGACTCTAAATTTGCCGTAGTGTGACTGTGTGAGCGTGAATGGTTGTCTGTCTCTATGTGTCAGCCCTGCGATAGTCTGGTGACCTGTCCAGGGTGTACCCTGCCTTTCACCCAGTGAAAAATGCCTGACAGCTTCAGGAAAGTGAAGTGAAGAATTGAGATGCTCTGCATTTCGTGCACCTGTACCTCCTGGCTGATCATCTTTGTTGTAGTGTGTACCATTTTATTTTCCCAGGCATTGTCTGTGACACACTTCAAATCACAGCTATTTAAAAAAAAAAAAAAAATCAACGTCCTATGACTAACACCAAACTGTGAGATGCCGAAGAAATGAGTGGCTGTTGAGATCTGTTGACTATAAGGTATTAGTAGTGTTAAGTTCCCATGAGAGGGATTGTAAGAATAAGGAGGAGACCTGCTCTGCAAAGACCTGCTTCACAAAATCTACGAGTACCAACCGCCCCAACCATGGTTCAGTTCATCATCACTGTCGGTTACACCCAGCGCAGCAGCATAATCTGAAAATTTACACAGCACAACAGAGTTTGAGTGTGATCTTGAGTCATTTGAGAGGCATGATAAGGATTAAGGGAAGACAACCTCTGTGGTGCCAGTCCTGACTTGTGCTCATTCATTCTGCCTGGCAAGATTTAAGACAAGAGTCCTGCAGTCACTCCAGACTCCAGCCTTTTATTTCAGAGTTTCCAAAATCCATGAATCCATATAAAGTTACACACTACATCATATGATTCCTTATTTGATGCAATCATGCCATATGAAAATTGTATTTGGAGTATATTTGGCATGTTATGTTTGCGCTTTTCATATGTATCAGATTAACATTTCTAAAGTGATGAGGATCAGATCACATGACGCTGAGCTTTTTTTCATTAGGATTAGGGGACAGTGGATGGTGTGAGACCTTGGTGCGATGGCTGCCAACTATTGGAGACCAACAAACAACAAAAGCAGGTGCTTTTTAACGAGAGGTCCTGACATTTCCAGCTGTGTTTGCAGTGACCAGACTGGGTATTTTGTGCCTAAACCTAACCACACATTAGCCACAGCATTGTCACAACATGAAATTACACTGTAAAATTAAATTTCAACATATCTGAGAAATATAAAATGTACAAATTTAACATAGCTGTGGCTTGCAGAAAAGTACAAAACATGTTTATTTTGGCATTTGGGCTGCATTTTAGACATACAGTAAGCATGAGTATAACTGATAGCTGACAGAAAAGAGCTGCTCACTCTGTGAAAGCGACTCCAGTGGCATGCAGTTAATTGCGCACTACCTGTAGTTAAATCTTTTTAACCTTTTGTGATATGTCAAAGGCGGAATGAGTTATGATTGGAGGGTACGCAGAGAGAGTGAAAAAATCTGATGCACTCATTTCAGACATGCGTATACTGTAGGTGTGGTTTTACCTGGAGGTGGTTGGCATTCTTTTCTGTTAGAGCTGGCCCATTAGTTCCCCCAGGAAACCAAGCCTTAACATAGGGGTAGGGTGGAGATAGCAGATATCAAAACTAACCATCAATCAGTCAGCCAGCCCCATTTGAAGCGTACGGTAAAGTAAATGCCAAAGTGAAAGATGATGAGATGACAACTCATAAAAAAAGAGTGAGATATAGCGTGTATGACGGGACAGGACCAGTCTGGAGTTGGTTTATGTTTGACAAGTTTCATTGCTTAAAACAACCTGCAGCATATATACCTACAGCTTTATGTCTTTCCCAAAGGAGTCATAAAATCAATCCAAACCTGTCCTTAATACTCTGTGCAACATTAATCATAAAACTGCATAGTTTCGTCTTTCAGTCATAATGTCTAATTCTGCAGTAGAGAGGTTTGTGTTTATGTAG
The DNA here is from genome assembly GCA_029783705.1 of Chaetodon striatus. Taxonomy (NCBI): domain Eukaryota; kingdom Metazoa; phylum Chordata; class Actinopteri; order Chaetodontiformes; family Chaetodontidae; genus Chaetodon; species Chaetodon striatus. Next base: position 2,107 of record JAPZEB010001903.1, read on the forward strand.
AAATGTGGTGAGAGATGTGAGAACAAAACTGACATGCAGAATATACTGAAATGTGCCAACATTATTAGACTGTGCCTGATGTTTTTCTTAAAACTTAAGTCACAGTTTATCCCCATTTATGACATTTCTGGTGTACAACAGGTTTGAGAATGCAAAGAGTAAATATGCCCTCGATTCAGAGATAAGCCTGAGAGATTGTTCACTGAGATAATCCCCACTGAGGTGAATAACCATGGGAAAAGAAGAAATAATGAGTATGATGCATCTCAGGTGAAGACTGCAGGGTGAGATCCCAGGGGGTGTGGGCCAGGGTGAGGCGTAGGGCCAGGAAAGGTGCTTAGCGTACATGCCACCATGGTTAAAAAAAGCACTCTCAGCAGTTAGAGCATTGTTTATTGTATCTTTCTGAACTCAACTCAACTGTTTGCCAACATCAACAATCAGAAGGATAAAGAGTCACAAACAGTCTGTCAGTATGAATTAACTAAAAGCTAATGACATCACTTTATAAAGGATGCGTTGTTTTGAATGTTTGTGTACTTGTCTCTTAAGCAACCGTTAAGGAAATCATCAGGAGAGCACTCTCTGTGCACAGCATGATACCACTGACATTCCAACAGCAAATCCTTTTTTTAAAAACTGTCCCAGCTGTCACAGACACACTGAGCAGGACATGTTACAGTGTCCGCTCTGGAGGTCAAACACTGAAATGGAGACTGTGTTTCTAAGGTTATGTTGAGACTGCAGGCAAATCAGATCTTTATGACGGACTGTCTGCACTGTGATTTGCAAGTAATAAGAGCAGATTTGTGTGTCCAGATATCACCAACCTGCAGAGGTTGCTGATGTAGTCATGTAGACATCAATAATGACCAGTACCTCCAGGATGCTGCCATGTTGCAATCCCAACAAATAACGCAAATTCAGCTAATCCCTGTTCTGTGTGACCTTGCAGTTTTATCCAAATAATGCAGCTTTAACACAACTTTGACTATTTAAAACGAGTAAAATCTCATTTTGATAAACAGCTGTACACGGCATATTGATTTACTCAGCCCTGACTGTCGCTCTCTGTTTATCATGAAACCACTGCCGCAGGACTGACGCTCTGTGCTTGGGACAGAGTCACACACACACAGTGACAGTGCTAACTGTTAGCATCACATGGCTAATTTCTCCCATTATTGCATTATTGCCAGCCATTAATAGAGTCTGTATGAGCTTGTTTGGAGGCATATTAATTATATTTTATGTTTGGGTTCTGCTGCATGATTTGGTATATGCATGATCAATAGTTTTCATTGTATCTTTACCTTTACTGCGCCTTGCATTTTTCTTTCTGCATAATATGATGCATGTGGTCTGCAGTGTTTTAGCTTCGCCTCCTAGTTTCAGCTCAGCTTTCTGGGAACATCAACGAAAGTTGTATCAGAAAAAGTGCTACCCAGAATTTTTGATAGTTGAAAACCAAAAAATAACAATACAAGTGGAGTAGAGCCGTACCGTACCATGTAGTGGAAATGCGGATCCAGATTTTAAGTGTGCTGTTACGAAACAAACTGGCGTGCTTTAATTAAAAACAAGTATGCCATCCAACCACATTCATTAAAATTGGACTACATAGGTGCTGTACCTTTGAGGATGTCACTTTAATTACCTTAAGCTATTTCAGTGAATGACAAATTGACAGCCTGAATCCAAAAATAACCCACTGCGACGCAGCTATAACTCAATCAAGAATTACAGAGAATGCCTTATAACTTACTGATACTGAAACAACGCAGACATGATCTGTGCCAGGTAACAGAGTGAGTGGACCTGCACAGAAAACATCACTTCTCTCTCCTGGGTGAAGCGCAGCCCCAGGCCAGCCTGCTCTATACATTTGATTATGCAGCTGCCAATGATGAGAAAAGGTGTTATATAACAGCTGAACTGTAGCAAGCTGCCTCATGCACGCAGAGTGAGCAGGTAGAATACACAGAAGATGAGTCCCTCTCTAACTCATCTCTGAAATGTCACTCATACATGCACGCCATCATTAAAATGAATACTTTAATAAATGATCTCCATCTGCACTGTTCTTCATTTTGAAGTTCATGCAGTGTCAGCATGTATGCAGTATGATTTATGATGTGGAACATACTTTCTCAGAATGCCCGAGGTGGTTATAGTTATATAAGCTTGTAAAGTCTGGTGCGGTCCAGCAAGTTTGCACTCCTGTCCAACCCTTGACAGTTTGTAAGAGTCTGTGGATCTAAATCTGCTCTTTCCTGCATCTAATAGGAACCTTTCAATCTCCATCTAACAACTGCAGTTAGAGATAATCAAATAAACAATCTGAGACAATGCCCTTCATTTCCAGTAGGTCTTCGGTCAATTATTTTATGTCTCCAGGACCATAGTGCTTGACACTGGGGCCCGATGAATAGTCTGTCACTTTGGTCAACATTCTGAAGGACATCTTGATGGCCTTAAAAAGCTTTGTAAATATTTATGGCATCCAAAGCATTGCTCCTGTTGGTAGCGCTATGATGTATCAGGTCAGGCTGTTCTCATGCATTTGTATGTTTTCCTAGGAAAAGTAATGCACCAAAATTCATATGTATCCCACATAATCATAAGCCAGGCATTTGTGCACAAACCATGTATTTGGGAAGGACATGATGATGTGACAAATACGCTGACAGGAGTAAAGAAGGAAGTGGATGTGTCTGTCACTACAGGACTCACCCCAGGAGACCGGTGTTCGGGATTTTGTGAACTTTGAGTCATTACAAGGTACATCGTCACCACAGTAACTAAACCTAACCACAGTTACTTTATGTTAAGTGTGGAAGCTGACATTAATGATATAATGTCATTCAGGGGGACACTAATTCCTAGGACAACATACAAACCACTGTATGAGGATACACTGATTAGGTGTAGCACCACCAGTAAGTTAATATTTCCCACTGGGCAACACTTAAGTCCATGATACTTCAAACATTTTCTGTAGATATTCTCAAAAGGACTATAATAGTAATGTGAAAACAATGTGACAATGTGAAAGATGTAGCTTGGAGCGATGAATCTACACAGAATTGTATTTCCTCGGCCTTGAATCAATAGTGAGTTTAAGCTCTTGGATTAGCTTTCCAGCCCGTGATTTCTTGTTTTTGGTTCGCTTTTACTGCTCTCATGGGGTAATTTTTAGCTGTAGCAGGAAGCAAATAAGTAAAAAAAAAAAAAAACAACACTGCACATCACTTCCTCAACTCTTGAATAAATTGTCATGAAATCTTGTACCGACATTCATTTAGCAGTCCTCTGACCTTGCTAGTTTAACCAGTTTTGATTTTTTTTCCAATGACATGTCTTAACATTTAGATTATAGATTTGGCATACAATTGTGCACAGGCCTTCATGGTTCCCTGAGGATGTATACTAAAAACTCAACGTTTGCTATCTGCTCAGCAGTAGACAGACACAGTTAGACACTAGCGGGTTAAATGGTGATGCTTTTAGCAGCTGAAGAGATACAGAATTCCCCTCAGGAGTTGGTTGAGACCAAAAAACAAGACTGATTGTACATTCATTACCTGATCAGGAACATGACTCCAAACGAATGCTAACTTTGCTAACACCTTCAGAATCGTAATTTAAAAGCCAATCTCGGAACCCACTTGGTATCATCTGACAATGATAAAGCAGGCAGATAAATAGGAAGTAGCTAATTAAAGCTAAATCGTCGTAAGATAGCCAACGGGCTTTGAGATTGAATTGAAGCCAATGTATTATGTCTCTTTTGCTCTCCATTGGGACTGTTTACCTGCAGGCCAGCAAAGCCTGCTCAAGTTGTGGTACTGGTTAATGATACTACATACTACATGCAATGTGCAATTTTTTGACAAACTTGTTTTAAGAGATAAATACAAGTTAAAAAACAAGATTTTTTGTAACCGTTATATATCATTACTTTGTTGCAAAAATGCTATTACATTTACTAAAAAGTGCATTATGACTTGTTTCAGACTTGAAGTTTAGGACTTGAGATTGTATAGTTTGACTTTTGACTTGACTCTGGACTTTCCTGTCTTGACTTGGGACTTGACTTGTGACTTGAGCTCAAAGACGTGTGAGTTGTGACCTGCAAAACAGTGACTTCAGCTAACGTCTGGGTTCCAAGATTGCATTTCGGTCAATGCGTTTTACCTCCCTACAAAGACTTCTTACCTGCCATTCAAACTTGATTGGTCAATAGTATTCAGACTACAAATGGAAACTAGAATGCCTCCAATATCGAAATTGTGTCCCATTACCTAAATATTCTGTGCTAATACGCAGATATCTGTTTATTAAGATTATTTAAATGGTAATGATTATGTCAGTGTTGTTCACATCTCTTGTGACTATTAAAATAATAACAGTTTTGTAATTGGTAATGGACTGCTGCGGCTGAAATGACTTTATCAGGCTCCAGATGGACTTTGGTCTTGAGACACTAATTTACTGTTACAGGACTAAGGTTACAACATTCACAGAAACAGACAGTACACTGGGAAGTGACTGTTGCGGTGCTTGCTAATGCTCTCATTATTTTCTTAACCCGTGTTCATTCAGGATGCAGGTATTGTTGCTAGGGTGTGGTTCTTCTTTCTCAGCTCTCATTAACAGTTGCTGGTTTGATGCTGGTCTCACGCATTAACCATTCACACACACACACACACACACACATACAAACACAATATGGCGACTGTTCAGGACACAAATGGACGTAATTAAAAAAAAAATGCACACTCAGAATTTGTGTTTGTGTGCAAACACACACATACACACGCACATATCTGCCCTCACTTTACTTGTCGATGAAGGCAGCAAACAAATATGCGAGGCTCTTGTTCAACACTGCCATCTTCAAGTTCAGCTTTGCCTCCACTGTTCCAGTTTGCCCTCTGGCTATTGTAGTACTGGGTGTGGTTGCAGAAGATTAGAGCTGTAGAGAGGTGTACTCCGGTGAATGACACACTGTCAGAATGCTGACAGATGCAGCTTGTGCCACTACATGGCTTGCAGAAAAAGTAGTAAGCTCATGGGCCATCTGCACCATGTATTTCTGTCTGTAGGTTGCAAGACAAGGTGGCACGGTGGTGTGGTGGTTAGTGCTGTCGCCTCACAGCAAGAGGGTTCTTGATTCGATCCTGGGTGCAGGAGCCCTTCTATGCAGACTTGGCCTGTTCTCTCCGTATTAGTGCGGGTTTTCTCCGGCTTCCTCCCACAGTCCAAAAACATGCAGGTTAATTGGTGACTCTAAATTGTCCGTAGGTGTGACTGTGAGTGTGAATGGTTGTCTGTCTCTATGTGTCAGCGCTGCGACACTCTGGCGACCTGTTTCGCCCAATGTGAGCTGGGATAGGCTCCAGCCCCCCTGCAACCCTCAAGAGGATAAACGGTTAGAAAATGGATGGATAGTTGCAAGATAGTGATACATTTTAATGGCTCTGCACTTGCATCCACCTCAGATGCTCAGGAGGTATTTTATGGCTAGTCCCCCGGCATAGGACCCTTTAAACACACCTTTAAATCAAGCAGGGTCTTTATGTTGAAGTTACACTTGGGTCCTGTGAAGTCACTGATTATCTTGTGTCTAAACATAAGCAGAAACTTAGTCTCTTCCCTGGTGATTCTTTCTACCGTACCTACACTGCATGCAATTTTCACATTTACTTGTTTCTGGGATTCTTGCCCTCCGTTCAGGTATTTAGCAAGTGAAATGTATGTTCACTTAGATTGAGATCAGTGGACACACATGTCCACCTGTTGCTTGGGCTGTACATATGGGTCACTGATCACTACCTGCTGCATTGCTGCAAAATTGAAGAAAAGGGACCATGAGTCCTACACAGAGGGAACATTGCCCTGATGATTGTTAACCTCACACCAAATCCTCCCAGTTCATCTAAGGGTGTGGCAACCATCGTAATCTCCCTTTTTTACAGTCTAGTAGAATTCCCCTCTGGCTTGATGGACCCGGTCCACTAACACTCCCTTGTAGTGACATTTGTAAAACAAGATAATTCTGGTTGTGTGTATGTGAAAGAAGGAGGGAGTAGGAGAACTGTGTGCAGATGTAGTCAGCACCACACCCTGATCATATAATTATATATTCACTGTGGCACTACCTGACTGACTATCAGGAGCTCAGCTTTAAAAAGTGAACACTGCTCAAACTGTGTTAACATGTAAAGCAAGAGGCAAATGAAAAGAATGACACATTGAAAAGACAAAAAGTATATTATTATTAGAAAGCATTTGTCATTGAATCTATGCTTTATTTAGAAGCAGTGTGCATCTGTGATGATAGGCATAGACGTGGTGCAGATAATGATCATCGACAGTTCTTTAAAAAATTCTATTTGAAATTAAACTTTTCCTGGGACTAGCATACATAGCGTGTATGCAGTGTTACAACATGCCATACACTTCAGCAGTTGCTGCAAACCATGTTCAGTGGTTTAACCTTTAGAGCATTGCCTAGAAGAGATTTATACAGACAAAGAATCTGACCTTTATAAGATAACGTGTCCCTACAGGAAAAAATTGTACCCGGCGACAATGGTACTATATTAATGAACAATTAGGAGAATGAGCGATTCTATCTTCAGTATTTTGCCTCAGCAGATGTCTTCTGAACTCAGGTGGCACCAATAACATACACCGAGACAAGTCAAAACACATACAGCTGCTATAGCAGCATAAAAATATTCATTCACATTGAGCACGCTCTTGTGTTCACTAAACATTTCAAAGGCATACAAGTCCATCCACTCACTTCACACTTCAAATAATAAAATGAATAAGTTCACTATCCCAAGAAGGACACATCCATTTGAGCACATACCCATCTGCAGACCCTGCCAGAGCTTATATTTTATTTGTGGATGGTTTTCCCAGGAACTTTTTATTTAACGCTTACGGTGTTATTGCATGTTTATGGCTCATTTAACGACAAGTAATTGATTTTTATGTGGGAACATCAACGAACACCACTGACCACTCGGTGAGTTTCATGGCTTTGAACACGAATGGTTAAGGTGGTTTTAGGACAGATTTACACATGGCCATAGACAGCATTGTCAAGCCAGGCAGGGGAAAGCCAGATTCTCTCAAATTGTCAGAGAAGGAGCAATCTTCAAGATTTTGGTCTTAACCACTCTATGTCATCAACCCAGGAATGGGGCTCAAAGTGCAAAATAACGGACTTCTCCTTTAACTTCCATGTTGGCCTACATATAAAGGTTTTCCCTGCAGGACAGGCGCTGAAGGAGTTTTCTATCCTTTAAAAAAGGGGCGAGGCCTTGACATTTTGTGAAGTACCTCTATGTCCAGTCTATCTTGAATGATTTATTTATTTATTTTAAGAATAACTGTATTGCAAGGTAAAGTTGTGGTGATTTAGGCATACAATTCTTAGCAACAGATTATGCATGTGTCGCACATCCTTAGGACTCCATCTTCTCAGTAGTAGAGTAATCATGCCTCTCCATACAGATGGAGTTTCATTGTTGTTGGCCCTTATTAATGCACCTCCCATGCCTCTATTTTGGCAATATGGTAGTTGCTTGAGGATATTCATCTACAGCCTATGTACTTTAAAATGAGCTTTGTCTTACATTAACAAGCCCTGCACTTGTAACTGAGAAGTGTAGATCTAAACAAAGAAAATACAATACAGGTGCAATTTTTTTCCAATAGATGATTTCACACAGCTTCCTAAACCAAATCAGACCATTACTTGTGTTTGAGAGATGACATTGTTCTTCTCTAGTGTATTTCCATGGGCTTGACTCAGCTGATATGGCCACTAAGGTGTGGCACACAGTGCATGACTACGTCACTATGTCTTTGTCCTGGCAAAGACAAACAGCAAAATAATTTGCAATTTTTTCCACAGCATTGGAGGTTGCAGATAAAGTAAAGCATCAAATTACAATGTTATATAATACCAGTGCTGTTTTAATTGCCACTACAGAATAGCGAGTTTTGCGCGTGAGATTCAATTCATCCTCATTCAATCAGTCTGTCTTTGTAGCAGTTTCTCCTGCCAAGTTTCAGGAGAGTAAACTCGCATATCAGGGTCGGTTCTCACAGAGAAAATGAGCTCGTGAAAATTCCTTTGCATGCGCTGACTAGAAAGTCTGAAATGTCACCTGTCATATCATGTGAGATCAAATACAATCTTGTACTAGATCTGTGTTTGCCACGGTCTGTACCGAAAGGTTAAAGCTTCCCTTTCATAATCCAGTGACATTCAGTGAAAAGTAATGATACACTGTACACTGTTATTGTCAGTTTTTCTGAAAAGGTTAATTATGTCATAGGGTGGGGCCCTCATTTTGACACATCAATAATTGTTTTTGCAGCAGGGATCTGCTCCTCATATAGTACAGCTACATTTTATGGAGCAAACATGTGCATATACATGTTTTATAGCTGTCAATACAGATAATTATATTGTTTACACTCCTACATTCAATACTTTGTGCTTCCAGTTGAGGACACGAATCTTTTGTTATGTTGCAGGAGTGTTGCACAACAGCTTTAAAATGACTGTTGTTCAAGGCTTCTAAGTAAGATGAGGTAGCCATGTTATGGGTTATTTCCATTACTAGCAAAAGGTTAAACTGTCAACCATACTTTACTTGCCCGCTGTTTCTGATCAGTAGGTCCATATCACGTGTGGTGGTTAGCACTCTCGCCTCACAGCAAACTCCCGCACCCAGGATCGAACCTGGGTGCGGGAGTTTGCATGTTCTCCCCATGTCAGTGTGGGTTTTTCTCCAGGTACTCCAGCTTCCTCCCACAGTCCAAAGACATGCAGATGGGGACTCTACATTGTCTGTAGGTGTGAATGGTTGCCTGTCTCTATGTGTCAGCCCTGTGATAGTCTGGCGACCAGTCCAGGGTGTACCCTGCCTCTCGCCCAATGTCAGCCGGGATAGGCTCCAGCCCCCTGTGACCAGCAAGAGGATAAGCGGTTACGAAAATGGATGGACATTAGAAACAGCCATACTTGTTTAAAATAAAGTAAATCTAAAAATTTAAGTGTCTGTAAATTTATTTAGAGAAAGAGAGAGAAAGATGCATGTAACAAGCAGAAACTGTACATTTCCTGTGAAAATGGATGTTTATTTTGAAAGACATAATGCATGTAACAAGCTGAAGTTGACAACTGGAGGGGTGTGGGGGGGCTGGGCTTATATGTCCCACTTTAAAAACAAGCACACTGTCTCATCTGTCTTTCACTCCAAGGTTGAAAATTAAGCTAGCTGTGTCAATAAGTTATGCAGTGTTTTTCTGTTGCTTCTGGTTTCAGGGTCTGTGTGTTTTTGCCTTTACATTGTTTCTGTAATTGCCGCACATTTGATGTTAGTGTATTTGTTTTGGCTTTCTGCAGCAGGCTTTTTCATTTGCAGCACATATTTGTTTTAAAATTTCCACCATCATTTTAGCAGCTGCAGCAGCTTTCTCCTAATAGAAGTGTTTTGGGCTGTTGTAGCATGTTTGTCCTTGGGAGCAAAAGCAATAAAGTTCTCAAATCAAAGCATGCCAAGTGCTCTGTAGTTATAAAAAAAAGTTAAGTGTAAAGTAAAGTAAAGCAGATGGTTGTATTGCACAATCAATTCATATTTTGGATAGATTCTTGTGTATGAAATGAATCCAGAGTGGTAACCTGCCCTCCCAATTAACGGACACAAACCAGCCCTGCAAGGTCTGCAAACACCGTCACTGTGCTCAGTGCAACACAGCTGTCCTGTTAATCATGATGATGGTTTGTGCTTTAAAGTGGGGCAGTGCGCTGTGGCAGGAGACCAGTCAGATGCACCTGCACAGATATGAACGTATTTTCTAGACTTCATTTCCCCCAAAACATGTTGATCTAAGGCAAAGAAACATGAAGATACAGTATGGTGCACATGGAGAGAGAGAATGTTGAAAGTGAGAGTGAAGCGCTGGCATTTTATTCTGGGGTGTGACTCAGTAATGCCCCGCAGCTCATTTAGATGCTTCTTCGGTACAGAGACTGGGAAGCCAACACCTATATCAGAGCAGGTATCAACAAGTATCAACTGTTCCGATTCTCAGTCAGAATGAGGAGTCTCGTCGTCGTTTAACTCCTGATGGTCTTTAAGCTGCAAGCTGACATTAGTGCAAGAGAGATCCAAGTTGAAAATGACCTTTTGAAAGTTGAAACATTTATATATGTGTGATAAACACTCATAATGTGTGTGTGATCATAGCAAACTATCAAAAGACATAGAGTGGTATGAGTAATGAAGACAGTATGAACAGTGCCCGCAAGCACTAACAAACTGCAGGCCTGAACACATTAATAGCCGGATGATGGATTTTATCAAATACCCCTGGAATTCGAGACTACTTTCTTAGTATAGTTCTTTACCTACTTATCCTTAGATCACTTTATTTTTCTCCTTCACTCACCTGAAGACGCATTTGTGTCCTTTAAATAAGCATTCTGTTTCACTGTATGAGCTCTACTCTGTGCAAAGAGTACAGTAAGTACCTTGCTGCCTGTAGGGAACCTCCTGCAAAACCAGTTTCTTCTTGGTCATCAAGTCTTGTATGCACTTGATGTCACGACTAAATCAAAATCTACTTATACTGTTGGTGCTGTTGTTTTAAGATATTTAGCTTTTCCATCATTCCTTGTTCTTTTGAAATGAAATGTGCCTTGTCTACCATCTCTTTGTCACTCTAACAGCAGAAACAGTCCCAGATGACATCCACCAAGCATGCTGTTATGCCCCATATGTTCTGTTCTCTGCAAGGTCAGTGGTGGGGACACATATTAGGCAGGGGGTCAGGGGAAATTTTGAGCATCCAACATTTCATTTCGCAGCATTCTGAAGTTGTATACACCAGTTTATGGTGAAAATGTGTTTCTTTCAGTTATTTTGGGGGCTTTTTGCCTTTATTATAAGACAACTTGAGAATGAGGGAGGATGTTTTTTTATGTAAAGAAAAACACATGATTCATCACCATGATGAAAGTAGAAATATAATGAAATATAACGCAGTAAGGCTCACAGGCATTCTGCATATCATTCACATATTTTTCTTCTGTGGTTCAAGTTTTGTCATTTAATGTTGTCTCTGCAGAGTCAACACACATGCAGGTACAGTTTACCTTTCCAGTCTTCTTTGTGGCTTTTGTTAAAGGAAGTTACCTCTTTAAATGTGCATGTGGCATCTATACACATAAATGATAAATTCATTCATTTTAATACATTCATAAAGCCCTGAACTTTAATACCTCTGTTCAGCAAGATTTCTGCTCATGTTGAAAACTGTCTGAACATTCAAACCTCATGTGTGTTCTCTGAGAGGTCCAGATTGATTATACTTTGAGAAAATAGTTGTAATATAATGAAAACAAAGTTATGTCATGAGAATTCATAGTGAAATCATAATGATGCTGCGCGCT
>JAPZEB010001988.1:0-13584 GCA_029783705.1 Chaetodon striatus
TTAGATAATTGACTCTACTCATTAGAAAGTATCATTATCAATATCATTATTATTATTGTTTCAGTCACTAAGGTTGTTCATGTGCCAGCCGAAATGTTATTGTAGTAACATAAAAAGTGTCACCAGATGGCAGGAGCTACATTTGAAGCACTGCATGCAAACTATGCAAGTCACTGAATCCTCCACAACATGTTCCTGCAAATGTTTCACAATAAAAGCCTTTGCAGAAAATGATAGGATTCTGTCAACTGAAATTATAATGGGCTTTTAATTTTAAATGGACGGCTGTGGCTCAGAGGTAGAGTGGGTCGTCCACCAATCGGAAGATGGACAGCTTGATCCCCAGCTCCTCCAGCCTACATGTCAAAGTATCCTTGAGCAAAATACTGAATCCCAAATTGCTCCCAATGGCTGGTAGCCTTGGCCACCAGTGTTTGAATGAATGTGTGTGTGAATGGGTGAATGCAACTCATAGTGTAAAAAGTGCTTTGAGTGGTCGGATGACTAGAAAGGTATTATACAAGTGCAGTTCCATTTACCATTTAAAAATACTGTGGGAATAATAAATAAAAGTCTGTCTGTTTCAAATGAAGCCATTACCCTCTGCAGTTGTAGTAAGTAAAAGCCCCGCCACTATTTTTTTTTAAATTTTCTTACTTATGTCTGTCTACACTATGAAGAAATAACATTGTTTGCTAGCCTGACGCTAATGGCACTACTTACCAGGTTGCTAAAGTGCTTCTGCTTGTTTCAACCCATCATTTTTCCTTTTTACTCTGTGTGGTAACATCCTTACAGGAAATACCATAAAGGCTGGGATGTTGTTCTCCTACAGTTGTCCACAGCAGCAGATTGCTCTGTGTTTCTATTGGTCAAAGTGACAACTGTGACGGGAGAAGTCATGAACGACAAAAAGAAAATCAAACATGCTAGACTTTCTTTGGAACATCACGAGGCGTCCCAGATGTAGCATCATTTGCCATCTACTATGACACACTACATGAGACGAAACAATGGATTATCACGTATGATATTCATTATTGTTCACGATCTGAGATGACTCTGTACAACGCTGCATCTGGCTGTAATTGGGCTGGTATCATGTAGTGTGAACCCGGCATTAGGAAAAGACAACCGCAGTGTTAAGAGAACCCAACTGTAATACTCTCAGCTCCATTTGTCCAACGGCAGATGTTATTGGGGAGGATCTGCTGTGGTGAAATTAGAATGTTGAGAGGATGGACTATTAAAGGTGCATCCACATTGTATTTTTTTTTTTTTATACACCAAAAAGCTTTTTTTTGTTTTTTTTTCTATTTATGTATCTATTTTCTTTTAATAACCTGATGAGTGTATGACCTGTCTGTTTTCTTTTGCTGCCTTCTTGAAGCACTTTGTGACATGGATCTTCAAAAAGTGCTCTATAACGATAATAATAATAATAATTGTTATTATTATTGTCATTATTATTATTAGAAGTAGTAGTAGTAGTAGTAGTAATAGTATTCCAGATTATTATCTTAATTACTTCACCACGTGTTATCATGTTGTTTTTAAGCATGTTATATAAAGAAGGATAACCCGGTGAAAAAATACATCATTACTAAGGTTAGAATTAAAATAAAAAAGTAATAAAGACTACCAGTCCCAGAAGTAATGCAAAACGTTGTCACACTGAGAGTGGTTGTTCGCGTTCAGCCTCCTGTCATCCTATTTATTGACATGAATCCCAATTAGTACCACTGTATGAAAATAATTTTTACATTTAGGCATAAAAGGTATAAAATGTTAGGTCCACTACTTACATCATTGTTCTTACATGTTAAATTGAAAACATCACCTGTCATAAAATATCCCCTCTCTGTTATGGGTAATATGCTGATTATGATCTTGTATTATTATGTTTATTGTCTCTCCAGTTACAGAAGTACAATCATATGAAATAGGCCCAGAAATATCTTTGCTGAGAGGCTTCACTAAACAACAGAGTAAATGGAAAATATTATATGCATATGAAACATAATAAAATATAATAAAAGAGTGAGCAAACATACATTCAGGGTAAAGATCTGGGGCCATATTCACAAACATTCTGAGAGTACTCTCAGAAAGCTCCTAACTTTACCTAAAAATTTTTAGGGATGAGTCCTACCTTAGGAATGATTTAGGAAAGCTCTCATAGCAACTCTGAGCGAGTAAGGGACAGAAAGTTTTATCTTAGTGAGGAGGTGTGGTTGACCCCGTTGCTAGGTATGATGCATTCTTTTAACAGGTGTGAATGGTTGTCAGAGACACGCCCTTTTGTGAGCCTGCAAGTTGTAGACACCCAGTGGAAATTAAATGAACTGCTGACTGTGAAAGGGTTGTCATTGTTAGTGTGATGACTCTGCTGATGGAAAGTTTAGACAGTTCCAGTTTTTCAAATATCTTTCCATTGTGATCATTTTATTTCTGGCATTATAATGTTATTGCATTAGGTGGGAAATGTGTGCGTATCCCTAATGAGATCGACCACAAATATTATCTCTGCACAATCTAATCTGTAGTATTTCATTTACTCACTGTCATACAGCGTTTGGAGAATATTTCTCTGACCTCTTTGTGTTTCCACCATTTTCTCCTCTTTTTTGCACCTTAGGAGCTCTTTTAAGGGCTAAAATACTTTGTGAATAACTTTTATCTTTACAAAGACCTCATCATAACTTTCAGGGGAAATTTTAAGAAAACGTCACAATACTAAGGATTTTCTTAGAATTTCATCACTAGAAGCAACTCTTAGCACTAGGAAGCTTTGTGAATATGGCCCCTGATTATTAGCATATAGATAACATAGCTTAAGGAAATCCACACAGCTCAGTAAACACTTTCATGTTGACGTGATTGTGCTTTAAAGTTGTTGCAGTTCATACAGGCTGTGGGTTTGTAATATCACAGAATAGTTGATTGCCCAAAGGACAGCCGATGTGGCATGCCGCTTTAAATGTTGCTGGCATTATCTCCTTTCCTCTCATAAAAGATGGCCCTGTGTATCCCATTATAAGGTATTATAAAGGAAGCACTGAAGGCCATTTCCTTAATATTAAGGGAATTTGAACAGCTCTTATCATGGCAGACACTCTGATACTTCCAGGTCATTTTACTCAGTTAGGAACCTTCCTAGGCAAAAAGGACTTTTCGACCGCAGACACTGATACAGCACTTCTACACTGCAATTGCTGAGTTTATCCTCACCTCCTCCATAACCACCTGTTATGCTGCTGCCAAAGCCAAGGACAATGGCAGACTGCAGTGCATCATCTGCTCTGCTGAGAAGATTATTGGCTAATATCTGCCATCCCTACAGGACCTGTAGACCTCCAGGACCTTAAGGCAGGCAGAAAAGATTGCCACTGAACCCTCCCACCATGGACACAAACTCTTTTTTACACTCCCCTCAGGTAGCTGCTGTCCATCAAGACCAAAACCTTCTGCCACTAAAACATCAACAGGATTCGGGACCACTACTGACATGGACTCTTATCCCAACGCTATACACTCTGTCTATATGCATTACATTACCACACATCTTGGACTGCTATCTTTGCACATTGCACATATCCGCTCTACAGTGAACTTTTGCAAATCCTCAGATTAATATTTTTGCATATTCTGCTCAACTGTACAGCTTTTTTAAATCCCTTAAACAACTATATTGCATATATTAGTTAGTATACGTTATAATACTTTTTAAAAACTATCTTTGCATTTTTATTGTATTTTTTTCTATTCTAAATTTAAATTCATGTGGTAGAGTACTTTACCTTGTTTCTGTTCCTCTTAATATGATTATTTTTGCTTAGTGTGTGCGCTAAAAACCAAAGCAAAGTCCATGTAAGTGAAAACCTACTTGGTAAAAAATCCTTTTCTGTCTGATTCACTGGAGCCCCGTAAAGTTCAGACTAACCCACCTTGCCGAGGTCCCTTTTGACAGCATCTGCAATGTCGTTCCTCCTCTCAGTTATGAAGCGATGCAGGCTCTTCAGCTGCTGGACTCTGAACTCCAGAGGTTTGGTCTTCCCAGTCTGGAAGGACTTCCTGGCCAACTGTACAGCCAGCTTTTCTCGGGACATCCTAAACGTAAAACGAATATTCAGTATGAGGGTCTGGCGTCACCATTTGGAGTCCCTTAAAATCAGTTTTAACTTTATATTTGATTTAACAAAATTATCATTACTGAATTCACCATATCGTTAGTCTATTCTTCCGTTCAGACGGGCTTAGCTTGGTTGATAATGGCAGTAATAGCGCAGCAAATTGTTGTTACATAGCAAGCTATAACAAATATACCAACAAATACAAGCTATCAATACCTGTGTAAGTAATACCGGAAGACCAGGTATTGCAAATTAAAGTTTCACCCCTTAACGCCAGTCGGACGCTTTAACCACTCTTACTTTTACGTTAAAACTGTTGAAATTCGTTAGCTAACTACTTATAACCTTATGACGTAGTGCGTTTAGCTACAGTGAAACAGCGCAAGCGATTGGTCTGTCGGTGTGTCCATCAGGGAGAGGCCCGAGGCGGAAGTTGTTGTTGTTCTTCTTCTTCTTCTTCTTCTTCTTCTTCTTCTTCTTCTTCTTCTTCTTCAGGTTTTAGTGGTGGTTGGCAAACCAGCTTTTAGGTACATTACCGGCACCTACCGGACTGGAGCATGGAGCCGTACATAGGCGGGAAAACAAAATAAAACAAATACAAGCAAACGAAAGAAAAAAATTAAATTCTCTCTCGTAAGTGGCTGAAGCCCAAGGCTCCCTCGGTTGAAGATTGGATAGACGTAGTTCATCAAACATATACAATGGAGAAAGTGACAAATTCACCTTTGGTGAAGGTGGCTTGATTTTATTAAACCCCAAAGACCAGACTTTACATAAGACACATGTGCATAATTTGAATACTGTCATTCCTCTTGTTCAACTGGTCAGCATTAGGGCCTTTAGTGCTTTACTTTTTAAACATTTTTTAACTCTGTCAACAGCTCATGGTAACATATACAAAAAATATGAAACTTGCAATTTCGCTGTAATAACAAAGTCACCAGGGTTACATGTTGAGTCATGAGGGTCGACTAACTCTGTATTAGTTTCTCTCTTTACATATGTGTGTGTGTATGTGTGGCAGGCCCATTCAACTAGCGGCCCCGGGCCGGATACGGCCCTTTCGAATTTTTCTATTCCAGAGGGCTCGTAGGAAGGAAGAAGGAAAATATAGGGTCAGCTAGCATCTTTTCAACGGTGTCAAATCGCCTTCGGTCGCTTTTGCACAGAAAACAGAGGGCCGTGGTAGCAGCCCTTCATGTCGCCTGACATTAACCAGACAGAAGAGACCTTTTACTGAGGCGGAGACTAGTAAAGATTGCATGCTGAAGTGGTTGTTGACGAAAAAGGAAAGGAAAGCGTCGCCTCATCCATTAAAAGGGTACCTCTTCGCTGAGTGGAATTACTTGCAAAGGATGTCTCAAGCAAGCTTTTGGAAAACCTCAAAAAAGCTGATGTTATGTCTATCGCTGTGGATGAATCAACCGACACGGCACAGCTGTGCATCTATGTCAGGTTTCACGACGGAGAGCGTTTTCGAGAGGAACTTTTACCATTCATCAGTCTGTGTTGTGTGCAAAGCTCAGTGAGGATCTGGAAAACACCATGGACACCGTCATGTGAATTTCATTCGCTCAACCTCCAGCCTACAACATTTTTTTTTTAAATGTTTATTATTATTGACACAGCTACAGATCACATCCAATACAGATAGCCTATATAAACAAACACAACAAAGACAAACAGCTAAGCAAAACAGAAGAAAATGCCAACAATGCAGGAGCACAATATAACAACCAGTATTGCCAGGGTTTACCAGTGAGGGTGTACATACCTCATTAACTGGGATGAATATTGAGACTCTGAAGCACACGGTTTGTTCTGACAGCTTTCTTATTTTTACAGTATTTAATTGTTGTGACGTATTGCTGCAATTCCAGAACAAAGAGATCAGCGTTTGGTTTGGCATCTGTCCATTTTTTCTTATGAATGTGGAATTTCCCAAGCATCAGGATTAGTTGTACAAGAAAGACTGTATCATCGTCCAGGTTTTCTTCAAAATAAATAAAAATGTCCTTTTCTTGTAAAAGAATTACTTGTCCTGTTATTGTCCGTATATAATGCTGTACATCAGTCCAAAATGCTTTTGAAAATTCACATTGATAAAACAAATGATGAATTGTTTCCTCTTCATTCCCACAAAATTTGCATAACAAATCAATATCAATATTAAACCTTGCCAGTATTTTTTGTGTTGGATAGATCTTATGTAGTATCTTAAATGAAACTTTATTGTTGAAACAAAACTTCTCACCAACTATCCATGCTTTCTGCCAGTTAATTTCTCCATAGAATGAGTTCCAAAAAGATTGTCCTAAAGGTAAAGTTGTGGTTTGAATACAATTTCTGATATATTTGTTTGAGCACCTCATCTTTGTTATATCGATTTCCCCCACAAAGACCTGACTATTAAAGGATCCAGCAGTAGGAAAATTAAAATCATAAGTTCCTGAGCTTCTAAGAAGCTGCAGCACACCCCCTGGTACAGCATCAAACACTACTGCATACTCTTTGGGTGGGTCTGGAAACTGAAATTTATTCATAAATTCTTGGTAAGAGAGTAATTGTCCTCCATCATTAACAAGTTGTTTAACATATATGATCCCATAATCAAACCACTTCCTGTAAAATAACGATTTATTTTTATAGAGAATATTTTCATTATTCCAAATGTAAAGATTAGTAGGTGAGAAGCTGTGCTAAAAATCAGTTTCCAGGCAATTAAAGCTTGTTTATGAAAGTTTGACAGTTTAACCGGTAGTTTTTCTATTTTGTAATTACACTTCAATAAAAAATGGATTCCACCAACATCATTAAATACAGATTTAGGAAAAATATTCCAGATGTTGTCTCTCTCTTTGATTAGGTTTGCTAACCACTGCACTTTGAAAGTGTTGATCAGCATTTCAAAACTTAATACCTCCATGCCTCCTTTACTTTTAGGGTTACATAAAATTTGTTTCTTTATATAGTGACATCTGTTCCTCCATATAAAGTTAAATACAGTCTGATCTAATTTTTTGTAGATTGCTGCAGATCTGGATATGCCTTCAGCTTTAGAAAGAAGAACTCTACCACTCAGTGACAGGTCTCTCATGCACATATTAAACCTCTTGGCTATTTGTTGTATTATTGGGTTAAAATTTAAATTGCAGCGATCGTTTTCGTTTTTATCAACAACCACACCTAAATAAATGACCGTGTTCTTTACAGGAATACCATCCAGGTCTGACAGATCACTTTCTTTGATTGGCAATAGCACAGATTGATTTAAAATCATTGTTAGACCTGATACAGTTGAAAATTCATCAGTACAGCTGATTGCTTTAATTACTTCACATTTCACCTTTAAGAATATCGTTGTATCATCTGCTACTTGAGCTAATTTAAATTCTCTGCCTAAAGTGTTTATACCTTTAGATGGATTCCTTTTTATATGTACAGCCATGACCTGTGCAACCAAAAGAAATAGAAGAAGGGACTTAATGGGCAGCCCTTTCTAATTCCATGGTTTATACAGAATCTGGGGGTTGTACCACATGTTAGTTTTACTGAACTGTTACATCCTTTATATAAAGTTTTTACTACTTTTTGAAACTTTTCTCCAAATCCAAAAAATTCAATAGTTCTAATCATAACCCGGTGACTGATTGTATCAAATGCTTTTTAGAAATCAACAAACAAAATAAGGCTTTCATCAGGAATATAATGATTATAATCAATCATGTCCAATATTAATCTTATGTTATTGATTATGTTCCTTCCAGGCATAAATCCCAATTGCTCTTCATCAATAATGTCATTTAATCCAAGTTTTAGCCTTTTGGCAAAAATTGACACAAATATTTTGGCATCATTATTCAGCAGCGTGATCGGTCTCCAATTCTCAATGCTAAGTTTGTCCTTATTTGGCTTTGGAATTAGTTTAATTAACCCTTGTTTCAGGGTTGAAGGTAACTCCTCTTTTTCTAAGGCTTCTTCAAACATTGCTGCTAGAAATGGGGCTAATGTCTTGCTGTGATCTTTGTAGAATTCTCCTATTAACCCGTCATTTCCAGGTGATTTATTGTCTTTCAAAGCTTTAATGCAAGTTTGTACATCATTTAAGCTAATTTTTTTTATCACAGATTAACTAGTTGTCGTCATTTTTTTTAACACCTGGTTCTAAGCCTTTAAGGAACACAACAATATTATCTTGGACTGATAAGTCAGCACCGTACAGTGTTTCATAGAACTTGGCCACATATTGTGAGATTTCCTTTTCATTATCACATATTGCATCATTAATTCTGAGTTTGCCCAGAGACGATGACTGTTCATAATTTCATTTTTCTAAGTTAAAGAAATACTTTGTACATTTTTCACCTTGCTCTAGCCATCTTCTCCTAGATCTGACAAAAGCACCTTTGGCTTTCTCTTCACATATTTTGTCTAGTTCAGCTTGTGCAGTTGTCAGATCTTTCATTTCTTCTTCAGACATTTTTATTTTACTTGATAATTTTATGATTTTTGTGATAATTTGAGATTCTCTCTCTTTGTTTGTTCTAGAAATCTTTTTGCTCATTAATATAGCAAAATTCCAAACTTCAAATTTCATTAACTCCCAGTATTTACTGAAACTATTAAATAATTTGGCTTGTTTCCAGTGTTTATCTATAATTTTTTGAGTTTCTTTTTGAAATTCTTTATTCTGTAACAGTGTCTTGTTTAATTTCCAGTAATCTCTGTTAAAGTTTTGTTTTCTTACCCCTATATCTATTCTGATGGTTACAGCATTGTGATCTGTAAAAACTGTTGGTTCTATTGTAACTGACTCTACTTTATCCTCCCGAAATTAACCAGAAGTCTATACGAGATTGAAGAGACCTATCTTTGTTACTCCAAGTATATGCTTTTTCATTTGAATGCCTGTGTCTCCAGATATCAATAAAACTTATCCTGCCACATATATTTTCTAATTCATTTGTTTGTTTATCTTTGGGAGGCCACCTATCCATACTCTCATTCATCACAGTATTAAAGTCTAATTGCTGAGTAAGCATATAAATAGTGCAGTGACACTCATGTGTAATGCTGCACAATGGATGTGCTGGCACTGCTGGAAGATCACGCAAATATTAGGATCAGAATGGAGAGAGTCTTTAGGGACCACGAAGATTTCCTGGCCCATGATGATGACTGGCTAATAAGACGATTTAGATTCCCTAGAGCAGTGCTCTTGGATCTGTGCACTGAACTGGGCCCAATGTGAGACAAAACCGCCCACGCCATCCCAGTGCATATACAGGTGCTGACCACTCTGGGGTTTCTGGCAGCCGGCTCCTTCCAGTGGGAATTAGCGGACAGGTATGTGTTTGATATGATTAACAATATATAATATTACATTTTCTGTCTAAAGCCCCTTTTGGGTATGATGTAATACAGTTAAATTCTGTCCTTAGGTCTGGGATATCGCAGCCATCCCTCAGCACAATAACGGCAGCCGTTTTAGATGGCATTATAAACATGACCAGTCGATACATCAGGCTTCCTTCCACTGTGGGTGAACAGGCCAACATTAAAAGGCAATTTGCAGCAATGCCCGGTTTCCCAAATGTGAATTTGTCTATGTGAAACAAAAAAATGTGCATACAATCAATGTACAAATTATTTGTACCTCAAACATGGTTTTGACAAATTTAGTGGCATGGTGGCCTTGGTGAAATTCCTTTTCCTTGTCTTCTCCGCCATGATTGAGCGTAAAATGCCACTGATCAGCAGGCTTATTTATATGCAAAAACATTCATGAGGTACTTTGCATTGACCATTCATGGTAAAATGTGGGTGTGTAGAGGGCGGGATGTGAGGTGAATCCACCTGCGCAACCTTCCAGGTGGACTGTGATTTATAAAGGGAAAAGTGCTTGTAGGTGTGCGCATGTAAGGTTTTATAAATCAGATTATTTTTTGGCGCACGCCATTTTCAGCTTTTGGGCTTAGGTGCACTTTCATTATGGATCCTATGTTTAAATAAACGAGGCCCAGGCTGCTCCTGATCTGACATGAAAACGTCACCAGCTCAGGTCAAAGTGCAAGAGTTGGGGTCAACTCATGGGGCAGCTAAACTTGAGAAGAGATTTGCTGTAGTGGGAGCTTATCAATAGCATGGACAGGCTGAGAAAGATCAGAATATTGTCAAGATAGTTTTGCAGCTACTTTTTAGATCGATAAATGTCTTGGACATTAGGGACTTCCACTGCAAGGGCATATCCATTGGGATGAAGTTTAAAGCAGCTTATGATGGACAGACAGACAAGTGTATGCAAATTTATGAGTTACCCAGGTGACATGAGTGGCTTCAGCAAACAGACAAGATATGATTTTTTTGGTTTTTCAGAAATTAATTATGTGTGAGCCAAGTGAGTGTGCATTCTTTGGACAGAACCTCTGATCAAAGTACATCTGAGCAGTTTTCACAGAAAGCGTTTTAGCAACTGCAGCAGCTTTTAGTAATTGTTTTTTATGAGAATGAAGGTTTTAGCTTACTGCTTTTGCGTTGCCACACGCCTTGTGTTTCTTTGCTCTGGGCACCTGGCCTTTTTGCTGGAACACTCTGTGCTCCTCGAGGTGAAAATACTTCAACTTCAAGCACCCCATGTCATCTCTGCTTTTTTCCCATTGTCTGATCAGATGATTTGAGAGGCAGGACTTCTGTAGTGGTCAGGATAACAAGTTTACAGTTGATAAACAACATTTTTATTATATTAGGCCCAACAATAGACTTGGTTGGGCAGGTTGATAGACAGGTTGTCACACTGCCATTGAGTCATTCTAAAATATGTGTGGAAACAGCCTTGATTGAGGCAAAGCTCCTGAACCAACTAAGTGGTACTCCTTGAGATCCACCCTGTTTTTTAGGGTTGCATGTATCCTGTATGCTATTCAGATGAAGTGTAAAAACTACAAAATATTAAATGAAAACATTTGGTTACCTTTGATTTAGTGGAGTACAAAAATTATTGATAGGGTAATTAATATGTTAACACTCAGGGTGATTAAAAAGCTCCATGGATGTTACTGATTCAACATAATATTTGCTACAACATCTCCCTGTCTCTAATGTGTCACCAAGGTGCAAATAGTGGATCACTTTGTTTCCTGTACACTGTCGTATAGAATTAGATCACGAGGTACGGGAATGTAGCAAACAAAAAAAAGTCCCAGTGGTTATGCCATGTCCTGAACCATTTTATTTTTCCTTTTTTTGATACATTTTTTAGAAAGGTTAATATTTAAACAGGAGGACAGCAAGCGTGCACACAAGAACATACGTTTCTTGGATGGTACTGTACAGTGTAAATGTGCGTTTGTATGTGTACAAGCCTACACAGGTGCGACAGGAAAATGCTGTTAAGTAATTAAACTCAACTCGCTGCAACATTGCAGTCCATGATTTCTTGCATTTTAATCTAAACTCTTAACAATCCGATGTCCTGTCTGTGGGTCCTTGTAAGGTTTAATTTCAATAACTGATATGTAAACAACTGCTTTGATTGATGTGGACTAATTTAAGATGCAACCACCACAGCCAGTTCAATAAATGCTTCTGTCAGACAAAAAGCACACAAATAAACAGTTATAACTCCACTATTATACTGTTATCAAAATCCACACATTGATAATATTCCAAGATTGATTACAAGGTGAAGATGAAAAACTCTTTTATCTCAGTGTGTTGAAACATACATAACTCAATGACAGAAGCAGTGACTGACTGTTCGGGAAAACACTTCATTGTGTCCTTTTAGATGAGACCATATATGTACATGAATTAAAAATGGAACAAGGTGAATTTTAAAGGGATGGTAAGAGGTTTTAAGCCTCCATCAAAATGGAGGTTCGTCTACAGTTACAGAAAGTACTAGTTGTGTGGGTAGCTTAATCCATAAACATGGTGTAAAATCTTTTGGTGTCAACAAATTCCAAGTGCAGTGCCAAACCAATAATGTATCCAACTAAGTATTGTGTGTATCCAATGCAGTCTCTCTCTGAAGTTGTTTAAAACTGGCACTTTTGACTTTTGGCATCAGACACTGACGAAAAATTCCTTTCACATGATACGTGGCTGGTCGCAACAACAAAAGTTGAGGCAGCGGAAGTCTGAGTGGGGCGGGCGGTAGGGGTAGAAGATGAGTCAAACAACCACTGACTTTCACCCAAGGGGCCGGTGTTCACTTCCCGTAAGGTATGTAAAGCCAAACCCTGTTCTTTTTTTTGTAAATCCAACCACATGTGTGTGATGGCAAAATGTAACTATGTGTGTTTGATGCTGACGGAAAAAAAAAAAAAACATTAATTCTCAGTGTTGTACCAATGTAGAGCATTTATTTTTAAAGAGACTGTCTGCACGCTGTACATTTCCTGTGAAAACAGTATTTTGAAACAGACAATGCATGTAACAGGCTGAAGTTGACACAATGTCCCAGAAAGTCAACAACCAACACACCCATGGTACATGGGTCCATGACCATATGTCAATATGTGACAAGGTTGGGAATGTATCTATAGCCTGGTATTCCTCTGTACCATAGACTGTTCCAGTAATGAGTCCCAAAACCTGGAAATTAATGAGCATTTTTACACTCCTAGTTCCCTCATCTTATAGTCAGCGGGTGTTTTGAATGGTTTCTTGGTTAGATGACTGCAATAAGGTCTGCAGTCAACACAAGCGAAACTCAGAAGCTCACATTTTATTCTGCCACATAAAATGTGTAAGTAAATACCACACTGTGAATTTTGAAACTTTGATGTGTCTTAGAAAAGGCAGTTGCTACCAAGTGGCTAAATGAGACTACAGAGCAGCATCACACTGAACACGGCTTTACAGTCTTGTTATGATGGGGATGTGAAGTCATGTGACCATGGTGTAGTTTGTTCATAGCTTACCGTTAGCTTTTTACTTCTGGCAATTACATTTATGCTGCAAAAATCATTAAAGTGGTGTTCATTTGTGAAGAGTATCTTGCTGAACCAAACATGTAATTACCAGAAATATTTGTTTGCCACAGAGCTTATTTTCTGCCATTGGTTTATCTTGACGAGGGAACAAGTGCGATGCTAACTTTGTGTCGGCCCACAGAAAAACATTATCCCTGCAGCGCTCTATAGAGCCCCATTGTTGTCCACAACTATTAAAACACATTATAAAGTCAAATGATTGCTGTGTGGAGTTTTCCCATTTTCAGGCATACTAGGGTATTTTCTACCAGTTTTGTGTTTGTTGTGGTGTTATAGCGCCCTTTTTACGGTAGTCACGGTCATCTGCAATTCATCACCCCTGTATTTTATTTTGGTAATTATTGCATCCTTTCTCTATTGAAGAACTGATATTATTTGTGAAATACAAATGTGTATGGGGGTATTTTATTTTAATTAATGGTGGGTAAACTGGTCACATATTCTACCTTGTATGT
>JAPZEB010002031.1:0-13581 GCA_029783705.1 Chaetodon striatus
ACTGATGCTTTATTATAATTTGCTCCGTGCAATGAAGCGATCCATTGTCACTCACGGCTTTCTCCTTTTAACTGTTACCAATCCTCACAATGGCTGCCAATCAGGGCTTTTGAAGTGTCTCACACTTCTAATTCCCACGTGCTAACAGTGACAAATAGGCTCCCTGTGAAGGTTTTATCTGACACAATGGTGGATTTGCAAATGCACACTGAGACAAAATGCAAAGTTCAGGGTTTTTAATATAGTCAGGGTCAGTACACAAAAGGCACTCAGCACAGGCAGAGGTAACCAAATCAAAAGGCAAAAACTCACTAGTCTGAAAACGAAATAAGCTCAATTTTAAGAGGAATACACACACGGAAGAACACAGGAGAGCTCACACGAAGGACAAGACAATCTAGCAGAAAACAAAGGGAAGACACAAACTTATACACTCAGACAGGGGAGGTAATGAGACACAGGTGTAAGCAGTCAGGCAATCAGGGCAGTGGGAAAACTTGACAGGACATGGGGAGATAAACAATAGACTTTCAAAATAAAACAGCAAACAGAGCATCACATTCAAATCCTTACATTTTTTTAAAATTAAATCAAATTAATCTAGATCAAATGACATTTTTTTAGCTAGTGTTTGTCTCTTTATTAGGAAATGGTTGTGCACAACATACTGATACAGTGAATTAAAAATCCATTCACAACTTTTTGTGTAGGCCCAGTTGAATATTGCAATGAGGCCACATAATAAATTAACTCGTGCCACTAACTGTGGTAACATTGTGAAATACATTAGTTGTTCTTACTAGGGCAATGACCACAAAGCAAACATAATTTGGTCAGGACCACAAACAAAACACACACAATGTTGTCTGATGTTTCTGTTTAAGGAGTATCAACCAAGTGGTGACTCAGCAGAATGCACTTGTTTGCCTGTAACAAAGGCAGTTGTTGAAAACACAAAGAGAACATGTAGGTGTCTGTGTAACAGCCTTCAGTTTTACTTTCATCAATTTTACCTACTACAAGTTAGTTACTAGAAAGAAAGAAACCATGCACGCATTCGTCTAAAAGTCAAAACAATAACCAAACAATGAAACAACAATGTCGACAATTAATGCCAAAGTTTGACACTTATAAACTGAGATAATTTAGAAAATCAACAGCTTTTGCTGCTTTCACTGTCACCAGCAGAAGCTGCAGACACTGTGACTTGTCACCGCAGTCATGGCAGCACCACAATTAGAATCAATCACCTACAAAGTAGTCCTGATCTAAAAACTTTCAGTCGTGATTCAAGCCGTCATGTCAATTTAATATAAACGCTTTTTTTTTAGAGCATTTTGCTTGCTTATTGTTTCCCAAGGAGATTAAAATAATAATGAAAAAAAGACAGCAGGGCTACTTATGATAATTTACTCAGACCCAGAAGTAATTTCCTCTGTAGACACCTCAAAAACTACGACAGTGAAAGAGGTCAAACTCTATAATTTGATATGTCACATGTAGGTGAAGCTGCGCCTCTGTGCTTCTATAGAAAGGCAGTTTATAAATGACTACATCAATTGCTTTCATTCTGCTTTTACTTAAAAGACAGTGCTGTAATTACTATGTGTTGAATGGCACACTCCGACCGATTTGTCAGCTGATGATGACGTGAGAAATGGGACAGCTTGTGACTACCATACATACTGATGTGCATTTAACAGCATTTGGCACATAAGTAATATGTAGGGGTTTTTTTAGCTGCTGACTGATTCACTCACTCTGATGGACAAGATAAATTAATACTGCTGGTTATAAGACTGGGAGGAAAATTATTATTTGAGCTTTGGTGGACCACAGATTTAATTTGCTTCAGTCTGACATTTACTTCAGAGAAACCTCTGTATTGCACAGTGGGGACTCCTGAATAGCCCATGGACAGAGTGTGTTGTGTTTAGTTGAAGCTGAAAAGTGTGTCCAAAATTCAGAGTGACAATAATGCTTCATGATACTGTGGGGGTACCGCTCACTGTGGCTCAACCATGGACTGTAAGAAGGAATGGACATACTGTGACATCACCCACTGGTTTATGGACTCCTGTTTTGAAGCCTTGAGTTTGGCATTTCGTCTGTCACAATTTTGGGTTTTTGGGGCCAGAAGTGACCATATTTGGATGAGAGGCTGGTGCTGTGCAGCGAGGGGTGGATCTGACTGAGAGGCTGGGGGCATTATCAGCAGACAGCCTGTCACTCAAGCAGCTTGCTCTTAATTATGTGTTACTTTAAGCCTTAATAATATATAAATAGGTGAGTTTCAAAAAAATTAACTGGGGGAAATTAGTTACACAGACCAAGACCATTTTTTGTACCAGGCTGTAAACAGGTTTATTTCTGCTGTTTAGTTGGGCATTTTAACATGGGGGTCTGTGGGGGTTTCTGGAGCCAGCTTCAAGTGGCCAGTCAAGGAACTGCAGTTGTCAGCATGTGCGTGTTGGCTTCATTTTTCAGCCCTGTAGGTTTCCGCTTGGACTCAACGCAGCTTTGCTCAAGACAAACTTGTTTGTTTGGCTACGTTCACATTACAGGGCTTAATGCTCAGTTCTGATTTCTTCACCAGATCTGTTTACATTCATGTTTGAGGTGGTGGATGAGTCCAACAAAACACCGACTTTCACCTGAAAAGAGCGGTGTTCACGTCCCATGAGATTCTAAAGCCAAACCCTGTTCTTTTTTTTCCCTAAACCCAACCATTTGCTTTCGTTACCTAAACTCAACCAAGTGTGTATGTAAACGTTAAATATCCCGTGACAGCGGAAGTGTATCTTGAAAGAAGACGATGCATGTAACAGGCAGAGCTTGGCATGGGCTCCCAGAGCGTCAACAACCAACGCACCCAGGGCACCTTGCACGTCGTATGTGGATGTGGAAGGTCTGTCACAGCAGTCGCAGGGCCAGTGGTTGGATGTGTAGGCCTATTGGATTTGGGAGCACATGTGAATGAGGCCCAGATCTGACTGGGAAAAAACAGATTTCTGTCTCCACACTTGGAAAAAATTGAACTCGAGCCACATTTGCTCATAACATGAACATAGCCTTTGTCAGTAAACCACTTCACATCTGCTGAGCAAAGCAGCAGCAAGGAGTCAGATTTGTTCATCCAGAGTCTCAACGGAGGCTGCAAGGTGAGGTCAGGGAGAAACAGAAGAGTGTTTCCCCATGTTTTTATCTTCCTGATTTAGTCTTCACCTTGAGCTGACAGGACGGGATTTTTTTCCCCTGGTATGATTTTTTGTTTGTTTGTTTTCAGCAACATCTACCTCACTGTAACGACAAAGTTTATTCTCCTTAGCTAAAGGGAAATGTGTGTAATGATAAACTAATTACAATGAAACAAACAGGGAAGCCAGGGGAGAGATACTCTGGCGGGCTGCCACCAGATTATATAGTGTTGCAGTCAGACCAGATGAGCTGAATCTCCCTGATGACCCGACTCCACCCCTGGAGGGAGACGCCTGCTCAGAGAGGGTTGTCACACTCGATTCTACAGAACGCACATGTGTACTTTAAGTATTTTATTGGGGCAAAAACACTCCATAAAACACTGGTTAAGAAAAACATGTGGCCCAGGCTTTCATCACATTTCAATGTAGACAGATTTTGGGGTTGTTATTACATGCTTTACTCTGAACTACGAAACCTTGCTGTTAGAAAGTTAGCAATTATGGTGTATGGCAAACATCCCAAAAAGTTTGGGATGCCAAAGTCATGTTGCCGTCCTTCATGGTTTCTTTGGGGAATGATAGTAGCCATAATTGACTGGGCAACTGAACAGAGTTTCCTGGAGAGACTTGTACCACCTCACCTCAAGAAGTGTGAGAAAGACTGCCGTACTTTAAAAACCTGAGACACACACTGGCTGTGTCGTGTATGCCTACATTATTCCAGTGAGGATGATGAAGTCAAATGAGTGCAGAAAGAATTCGGGATGTAAGTTTTTCTCTTAGCTCCCAAAGGTTTAATGTCTTGCTTTACTGTCAGGTGTATTTAGATTAAAGAATCACATTATATATGATCTATGTCATCATA
Organism: Chaetodon striatus; assembly: GCA_029783705.1. Taxonomy (NCBI): domain Eukaryota; kingdom Metazoa; phylum Chordata; class Actinopteri; order Chaetodontiformes; family Chaetodontidae; genus Chaetodon; species Chaetodon striatus. The sequence continues at coordinate 4,066 of JAPZEB010002031.1, forward strand.
TACGATCTGTTGTTATTCCTGCGCTGTCACATTAGTCTACACATGCACACATATAAAATATGACATTTATGTGGTCTTAAACTTTTGACCTGCAGTAACTCAGCGATCATTTAAACACACAAATCACCCATCCTATTCAGAGAAAGACATCATCATTTTTTCAAAGCTGACAGTTCCTGTTAGAGATAAATGAATCTCTGTTAAAGTACGGACCACTGTGTGCTTTTTCGGAGAAACCCTAAAAGCCTTTAATAACAACTATGAGCATAGCTTGTCAAAAATATAATTTCAATACATAAAAGGATGAAGATGTAATTGAAATGAGAAAAACAGCAAGAAGATTGAAAGTTTAAAAAAAAAAACACCACCTTTGAAAATGTTAATTTCATTTACTCACACTTGACACATCTATTTATCTTTTATTTTATTTTTGGATTTCTCACTCAAATTCAGATAGTATGGTTATGAAGAGGGATGCACAATATATATCAACCCATATTGGTAAATGTATATTATTATTTAATATTCCAGTAATAAAATTATAGCCGATAGACAGAGCTGTTAATACAAAGCCAAGCTGCCTTTATTGACTAAACTGGCACAGCATCTACACGGCCAATTAACATAGAGAGGAGAGAGAAGAAGAAGAAGCACAGCATGCTAGAGAGCTAAACATGTTGTTGCCAGTGTGGACGTTTTTCACAGTTTTACAGGAAGGCAACACGATTGGCTAACATTCAATATCAAGCTGTTGAAAGGTCCCAACAAACCACACCGACAACAAAATGGCTTGACTCTGTTATTAAACCTGTTAAGAAATGTTAGGTAATATTAGCCGTGTGATGCTAACAAGTAGCCCTGTCACTGTGTGTGTGTGTGTGTGCACACTGACTGCAGGATGCGCTGCTGTCTCTTGATACAGAGAGAGGAAGAGAGCGTATCAAGGAGGGGCTGGGCGAATCAATACACTGCATGCAGCTCTTCGATGAAATCAAAGTTTACCCATTTTAATCAACTAAAAAAAGGAAAGGAAAATCAAAAGCTGGCACATCATTGTTGATATTGTGGCACGCCATCACTAATAAATCAATGTATGTGAAACACAAAGCCTTAATAATGTATTTAGGGATGCACTTACTTCAATTACTTGTGTATAGCCCTAGCTGTGAACTGTTCAATATACTCAACCTTTTATTACACTTACATGTCACTATTTGTTTCTGATTGTTCATGTGTATCCTTTGCTGTTTTGAATGTCATATGTACATCCCTAACAATATATTTGTGACCATTTTCAGGTGAGACTCGAGCTCACTGGAGTAGTATTTGTGAATACTAAATAGTAAGACACTCTCTTGTAAGTTGCTGCCAACACTCTCTGTTTAAAGCCATAATAAAGTCAACATTGTGGGGTACTGAATTTCAGCTGTATAACTCATCAGAATTAAACAGCTGGGCTCTTTATTATCTGAATTACATCATTAAAAGCTCTGTATTGGATGTGGAAGTACACGTCATTACAAGATAGACCCCCAAATTTGAGCAACAGCACCCCGACTCAAATGGATTTTCCTGCCTACTGAAATCAATATGCTCTGTGACCAGAAGCGGACAGCTTGACATCTGTGTGACCTTCTTAATGGGACGATGACCCTCTTATTACAGTGTCACACTCGTGGATACACCCCTCGCCTGAAGGACCAAATGTAACTTCCAGCTCACAGTTTCATGACCTTTTTGATGGTCTTGCTCAGGAGTTAGCAGGAACATATGTGCCATTTCTGTCTGGCAGGGGCGGAGTTTTAATTTCAGAGGTGGGGGGGGACAGTGCAGACACAAGTCCTGAAAAGGGCTTTAGTTTTTCAGATAGCCTACTACACATAGCATGAAACAAAACCATGTTTTTTTATCATCATTTTAATGTCTTTTTTTTTTTTTAATGGATGGTCGTAACAAATATATTTCATACAGCAAAAATAATGGAACTTATCAATATATTGACTCACCCCATGAAAAAAAGCAGAATAAAGATACATTGGGGAAGGTGGTGGTGGGGAGTTATAATAAAACTATGGCCCAGAGACCTTTAAATACAAAGCTGTCATTGGCAGAAATGTCACACAGGCACAGAGAAAAGACACACCACACCAAGAACAGTTTATCAAATCCAAATCTTTACTTAGAAGGTCAAGGGTCAAACATGTGAAGGCAGTCAGCGAGGGAAGAGAAGTCAATTTAGGAGAAATAAAAAGAAAGCGAAGTCCATAAATCAATCAGGAGGAAATCAAACACAGGGAGAAGGCTCACTCAGAATTCGTTAAAATCTGGCGCTTGGGCAGTGAATTGTGGCATCAGAAACCAAGGAAAAAAGGCATCCCTAAACATTAGAATAATACGCAGCTAGTTGCCGTTATGATTAAATGGTGCCCGGTGGTGTCAGGGAGAAACTTGATGGATGGGTCCAACAAACACAGACTTTCACCCCAAAAAGCGATGTTCGCATCCTGTAAGATTCTAAAGCTAAACCCTGTTCTTTTTACCTAAACCTAACCACATGTTTTTGTTGCTGAAACCCAACCAACCCCATGTTTGTTTGCTGTTGAAGGTATAAAAATGTTAATTAGCAGTGTTGTACTGACCTAGTGCATTTATTTTGAAAGAGACTGTATGTAAATTTCCTGTGAAACCCAAAGTGTTTTTTGAAAGAAGACAATGCAACAACTAACACACCCGGGGTACCTTGTACATCATATCTGGACATGGAAAGTCCATGATCAAACATCAGTATGTGACAGGGTTGGAATGAGAATGTGTTAAAAAGGCTGGAAAGCATGAACACACTAGGGTGACGATGACACTCTGGAAACTTAATGGGGGAAACACTGGGCCTTAAATACACAAGGGTTGATTACTAACTACACACAGGGGAGTAGAACAAATCACAGGTGAAAAACAAGAGGTAATTAACAAAGGTGGGAAAACTCAGGAAGTAAAAAAAAACACTAAACAGAAACTAAACACAATGAGAACACATTTCAAAATAAAACAGGAAGAGGACACAAACACATTAACAAAAACTTGACAGAATGTCAGCCCTGTAAATTACACCCCCCCCGTCACCTTGCTTTGCAGTACTTAGTGTGACTGTTGAGTGTTGAGCGAGACATTAGCATCATGCTGCTCTGCTACATGCTGCAGCTTCACGCTAAGGAATAAGGTTCAGTGAACCGAAGCTGCCAGGAGATTAAAGCTGTCTCTCCTGGCTCTCTGCATATAGGAGGTGCAAATAAAGGAAATGACAAGTTAATGATTACCTGTTGGGAGTTGGACTGTCTGCTCAACTACAACGCAGATGCTTTTAAGTAAAAGAAACTTGCCTGCTTTGAATTCATGTTCCTTGCATGTATGACGGTTTGCGAGTGCTCTTAATCCCTGGTGCTGGCGGCTGCAGCGGGGCAGATAACTGTTGCAGACAGTGATGGCGTGACTGAGACGCTCTACAGAGAGGTCATTCACAGATGTTGTATTTCAATCAGACATTTCATTTGTGTCCAGACTTATGTTCTGCTCCCCTGAGTGGCAGTAACAAATGAGGTCATTCAAAAACAAGATGGAAAAGCCAAAGAAGTGATGTAGACTTCAATTCTTTATTTAAAGTGGGAAAAAAAACAACCTGGTACAAGACTTCAACAACTCCTGAATTATTTCTGAAGTGTAGTCAAAAAAAAAAAAAAGGAAGATCACAGACATCAAAGGCCAAACCTGTCGCGACTTCTCATTAAGTTGACTGAAACCTCTCTAGCATCTCATGGCTGTCTTTTTGATTGTGAGCCTGTTTATTTAGCCTTTACAAGTTGTACCAATTTGCTCAAAGTTTCATCCTTTGTGATACGGATGCAGGTTAAAAATTTTTATCCAAAGTAGGAAATCAAGAGAGCTTGCTCTATGAAAACGGAAAAAACAACTTGTGTCCAAGCCGTTCATTCAACTCCCTGTGTAATCCATCTAGTGTAAGAGCCCTGATTACAAAACAAGCCATTGCCACATCTACACAAAACCACATCCTCTGACCACAGACTCCTCTCTCAGTGTACAGAATGTCTGTGCTGTCCTATCTTCAGTCCGCCTGCGAGCCTCTATAATCTGAGGAGTAGGAAAGATTAGTCTGCTCATCTGAGACGTCCACAGTTTTTATCCCTGATCCCACCTGCAGCTTCAGCCAGATACATTAGCACTTCACTCTCCATCAACCCGACCTGCTCTGCCTGTTGTTATCACACAGTATGAACACCCAAGCGCTGAGGATTACTCTTCAAGACTGATGTATGTCATTACCGTAATAGCATGTCCATGTTTCTGCCCAGCTGTTAAAAAAGAAAACAGGTGAATGTGTGCCTTTACAGCTTGGTATTTTCTAAACCTCATGGAGAGATGGATGGACCAACCAGGCCAGACTTGAGTCTGTCTAGTTCGTTTTTATTTGTCTAGTTGTGTAGATGAGGGTGAGAGGAACTAGTGTCTTCAGTCACGCTTTGCTTTGAGCTAAGTTTAGTTTAGCATTTTAGCATGCTAACATTTGCTAAATAGTGTGAGGAATTTTGCCGTGTTACAGCCTTTAGCCTTTGTTAGTAAAGGAAATGGATGATAATTATGCTTAAGGTAACAGTCGGGTCAGCAGAAGGCCTAAAAGAGGCCTTGAGGTCAGGCTACTTGACCTCTGTCATGGATACCCTCCATCTATCATCTCCCAGTTGTGGGAGCTGCCCAGATAAGTGTGACTAGCCGGCACGGTTGCCATAGCTCCCAAGGTTAAGGGGAAGGGAGATTGCCCTATGCCCCAGGCTCAACAGACGTGTCTCTTTTTAGATGTGTTCATTTTATAAGAAACAATCCAGGGGATTTAGAACGAGCAAGATGAGATTGCTTGTTGTTTAAAGTTAGTATCCAACAGAAACTTCACAAAGCCAGAGATCAGGACAGAATAACCTTATGTGGGAACGTGGAGTAACTCGCAAGGGAGTACTGTTTGGGTTAAATTCAAGAACTGAGCAAGGACACCCTCAGAATCTCTGAGCAGTGTACATAGTGTCACACTCTGTATGTTGAGCTGTGATTCTCCTCGATCAAGTCTTCACTGAATACTGATTGTGATCCATAAAGGTGAGGTCCTGAGGTTTGTTAAATCATCAGCTCTGAAAATTCTTCAACCATTAGCACTTGCCAAAATTTACAGCAGTGGCTACCGGGATTGTTGTTAGTTCTGAAGGTAATTGTGCGGCAGAGGAATGACGTTTATTTGTAGGCCAGCTTGGAAGTTATACTGGTTCCCCCACTAAAAGCCAATGGGATTTGGGATTTGAAGCCTGAATGCCAAAAGTATCGTAAGTAAGTAACTAAAATGTATTTATAGTGCGCTCTCCACAGACATAGGTCACAAAGTGCTTCACAAAGGCAATATACAACAAGAAAGAAATCATGAAGACAAAGTGACTTTGTGAGCCACATAGTAAAAAACACAGCTCTTATGCATACAAGTTACCCAAACACCTGTCTAAACATATGTGTCTTTAGCCGGCTTTTAAAAGAAGTCAGCAGCTCATAAGTGCCATGGCTGCAAAAGCTCGATCACCACGTATCTTAAAGCGAATGCCAAGATTAGATAACAAATTTGATCGAAGAGAGCGAGCCGAAGAATACAGGTGAAGTAGTTCAGCTACATAAGAGGGAGCCTTATCATGTAATGCTCTGTAAGTAAGAATGAGAATTTTGAACTGGATCCTACTCAACAGGGAGCCAATGAAGGGATTTTAGTACCGGAGTAATATGAGAGTGTCTGTTTAATTTAGTTAGTAGTCTGGCAGCAGCGTTCTGGATTCCTCACAGTTGAGCAAGAGCAGACATATTCAGTTAGGAGATTACAGCTGTCACTGCGAGATGAGATAAAGGCATGTATAATCATTTCAAGTTCAGCAGTTGAAACAACAGAGCTCATTTTACTAATATTTCTCAAGTGAAAAAAACAAGATTTGGTCAAGTGCTTCACATGGCTACCAAATGACACTGATTGATTAAATATTACCCCTGAATTATGCAGGTTTGAATGAGCAGCAGAGGAAAGAGGCCCAGTATTTTGCAAAAGGGGGAAGCAAAGACTACAACCTTCGTCTTATCAGCTTTGAGCTGTAAAAGATTTTTAGCAGTCTAGACTCTAATGTCACGAAGGCAGTCAAGGAGCTTAGATAACCTGATAGGCTCAGTAGGTTTGAACGAGAAGTTGAACGGAATATCATCTGCATATAATGCATATAAATGATATGCAATGTTATTCCTGTTTATTATTTATCCTAATGGTTTCCATGTCCTCATACCATGTGAAAGGTACCCTGGGTGCCTTGGTTAACTTAACTTTTGTCCTTGACCTGCCGCGTTTACCCCTGACATTGCCAGGCGCCGTTAAACTATAACAGTGACCAGCCGTGTCTCATGCCAACATTAAAGGAGGCCTTTTTTCGTTGGTTTCTGAAACCACAAGTCACTGCCCAAGCACCAGCTTTCAACTGACAAACATTGCCATCCATGAAGCCACACTGCTACCACTGCTAAAAAATCGAATATTTCAAAGCACAAGTGAGTGAACATGCATACACGTGTATAACAAATTCTAGAGGATAATCCAAAAATGCTTTGGTTATCAAAAGTTTAGCAAAAATACTTTGGTTTGGATCTCCATGAGCCTTTAAACGAGTAGAACTTTTATAACTTTTATAACCTTTGTTCTGTCATGCATTAAGCCTCTGTCAAAGTGTGTTTGCACTTTCGGGTGATCAGTTTTCCTTAGTGCCGTACAATAGAAAACTTTTTCTAGGACCATAGAGAAAGGGAGGTGACTAGCCTACTATAAACAAATCCTTTAATAAACTAGCTGATGCTGCTCCTATATCTCTATAATTAGAATAATGGATTCCAGAGTATACATAATGTTTTTAAGGGCACTAAGAGAGCCAGAAATTGCCCTGTAGTGCCACTGCAGCCTTATAGAGTGCTGATTGAGAATGTAAGTGAGGAAGTAAGCATAATGAGCGAAGCTGAAACAGCTGTGAAACTCCAGTAACACATTATTGCATATTTTGGGTATAACATCTCTTAATGACCTTGTATCCACGCTAAAGTAATGTAACCACTTATCACTATCTCCATATGTGTCCAAGCTACAGAAGCAAAACAAGCAGGATCCTGGAGTGAAGCAGAGCCAACAAGCCTCAGACTTTTAGTGGTAAAAAACAAATGCTTCTGATGGAGGGGAAAATACTGAGCATTATCTACAGAGGGGAGGTCGTGGGTTTTTAAGAATAAACTGGACATCTAGTCTCCTTTTACGTAAGGACCATGTTGATTACCAACCATTCTAACCACACTTTTATTTACTTACTGTAGCTCTTACAGTGCCAGCGGTCTTTAGGAGGAGTTGTTGTGATAGCTTTTGGGGGATTCATCATGCGTAGACAAGCACCTTGGCAATGAACTGGCAAATCACACCACGTCTCCACTGACAGATTCTCATTTGTTACTCAACACTGTAGGCAGTCATACGTCAGCGAGCGCAGTATTAACTGAAACATGCTGCAGAGGATAGTCTTTAGTTTTTGTCAGGAGCATTTATGGAGAGAAGTCACGTATCCACATTGCAAGACTGTAACATGTTTTTCTTCGTACTGGACTCACCAATGAACTCAGCACAAGAAAAGTTCATTTATCACGAAGCAGTGCTGGCAAGCGTGTAACCTACATATTACTGTGTGGTATATGACTGTATATTATTTGTGTTTTTTACTTTTTAAGGAAGGTTCAGTTTGACGTGTGAAGAACAAAAGGGGACCATCTATTCTAATAAGAGTCCACTGTAGAGAACTTGTACTCTGTTATATGATTCAGATCTTATCATTTTGGTGTACCTACCGAACCAATTTTGTATTAATTGGCCATTTGAGCCATCTGGGCGTATTGACCTTATGAAGCTGATGTGCTGAAAGTGGCTTTTTTACACACTGAGCATGCAAAGAGCAGAGACCAGTATTTATCAGAGTCTGGTTTGTGTCCATAATAACTGTAAGCTCAAGTTTCACTCTTCATAATTGTGTTTTCTCTTCACTAACTCCACAAAATATCTGGTTCTTTAGCTGCTATATGCTTGTTCATTATAGTCATTAAGATTGTCTGCTGTCTGGTGCTGGATAGGAAGCGTAAAGTGGGTTTACCACAGGCCCCCAGATAGTGGCCAGGCTTTAAAGCCGCAGAGCAAGCTGCAATGAAGACACATGGGGCAACTGAACATCACGACTGTATGTCCATTTAAGGTGCTTATTTTTGAAAGAGAGTGACTCAGATTGTTATTGTCAGTGTCTGAAGTGTCTCTTTACCTTTCACTTAACCCAGTCTGTTTGTCATTGCGTCGTGAACCAGAAGTCTCTTTCTGAAACACCACGAGATGTCACAGGATGTAACTTGGTGCAGGAAAACAACGGTGGAAACCTGTGTGAGTTCTGGAGAGAGTAATCAGAGTAGTTTACAGTAAACATAGTTTTGTGTTCTCTAAAAGATACTCAATGATATGGATGATTATTTACCTGATTTCAATAATGATTTGACCACCACTAGTATTGATGTGAGCAGAATATATGCATTGGAAAGTGGACAAGGAGGGAGAGAGGATGTGAAGCAGGGAGACATGGAGTTACGGAGTTGCTGTGACCCTCTGCCCACAGAGGAAAAATGCCTATGTTGTAAAGGGTGGTTCATGTTTGCGCATTTCTGACCTGTGCCGACAAAATGAGGAGCTACACTTCAAGCACCTGTCATAGACTTTGTTGGATATGGACGTGCTAAAGTTTTGGCTAGTTGTGCTACAAATGGATCCCAGCACTCAAGCCCATACACTGCACATGCAGACCTGCGAGATGTTATCCTTTAAAGCCAGTTTTTGTCGTGGCCAAACAGTGTAATTACACCGTCATGTGACGCCCTGTGGCCCAAAAACACTTTTTCACATTGACTTGTCTGTAAAGCAGAGGATACATTTTACTCATTTCGTGATCAGGATTTGATCCATTTGTTTTGATAACGTATGGAAAGTTTAGAGGAATTGAATCGATTGAATCATTTTATTCCCATTCAAGTTAGCAGAGTGTTAAACAGTCAGCAGTTATCTCCATTGCGACTGCTCTTTGGAGCATGCTGTGTGCCGATCATACAGATTTTTCCATGAGGCAGTTGAACTTTTTTGACATCGTGCGGCACTGAGCAACTTTCACAGGAATGATTGGGGCCCTGCTTCCAATGCTGGATCCATGGTTTACTAGAGGCTTTTTGGGCTAAACATGGAAACACAAAGCTGAGAATGAAATCAAAACAGAAGGTTTTGGTCAAAACTTCCCCAAAAAACAAGCTGAAGGGAACTGCACAGTTGGCTATTTCTTTGCGGGTTTGTCACAGCAGTAGGTTCACATTATGTGTAGTTGT